>JAFVLL020013463.1:0-17500 GCA_021397915.2 Tor tambroides | reverse complement strand
TGAAAATGAAGAATTAACCATGTGTCATGCACATACATGTCGTGCTTGTGACCTAAAAAAGCTGAAAATGAAATAAAATGGTATTATGTTCTTCTCTGTGTATTCTTGGAAACCATATAACTAAGTTAAATGTTGTCTGATTGGTTGTGAAATCAACTTCTGATTGATGTGAATGACACAAATAGATATGTCTTATACTCAAAGTCTTGCATGATAAAGAGGAAGGACTTTTGCACAAGCTTGATAAGCCATGCTCTTCGTGCCGCCTCTCTGCCACTGAAAATAAACTGGGAACATGCAGTTACGCCATTAGGAAGAGAGCTTACGCTTGACTGAGTCATTTAGTTATTTTTAACTAGTCAAGGCAAACTTTGAAGGAGAGCCTTGTCTGAAATTTCAAGTAAACTTTTAGTTGGGCATGGCTACTTTAATTGAAATTCAGACTCCTGAAGTGAAAACCAGTTCTTCAGTTCTGAATTTTCTGCTATCATTGCTGTTGCTTTGACATATGGCTTTATGAAAGGGTTGCTCACAGAGCAACTCTTTGTTATTCAACCCTCAAGGCCTCATATAGTCATTTCAAGGGCCTACCCTCAATTAAAAGACACATAATCCAGGTATTACTTCAACTACTGAACAAAAGGTAGCCAGTGAGTCAGCTAATTAACTGTTCGTGTACAGCAGTTAGCAATAAGAATGTTAATGACTTGCACTGTCAGAACCTGGTTTAACAGAAACTTCATTAACAGAACTGACATGAAAATCAACATAGCGACTCATTGTACTTGGGTAATATGACATTTCCAAATGAAAAAGCATATTCAATGAGAAAAAACATAGGTCATGACTTTATTTTATTCATGATTAGGTCATGAAAATGGGTGTTTACCATTAATTGTGAAGACCAACCCCCTACTGAAACATCGAGGGCACCTATTGGTTGAAATTTAAGCGGCCATGTAAAGTCATTTAAAACATTCTAAAGATTTTTTTTCTTTGGAATAACATTATGAATAATTCATATCAGGATCAGGCATATGTATAAGAAAGAAAAGGACATAAATTATGATTTAATGTTGACTTCATGAGAACTGAAGGTTCTGTTAAAGGCAGCAAAAATACGGCTGGTAAAAATGAGCGTTTATAATTAATTATAAAGAACCACCCCAATCCTGAAACATCGAGGGCACCTATTGGTGGAAATTTAAGCAGCCTTGATGACGTCATCTGAAAGATAACTCATTACAAATACATTAAGAATGAAAAAGACATTATAATTTATAATAGTTTTATAATAAAGACAGCAAAAACAGGCCTGGTGAAAATGGTTGTGAAAATAGGCATTCACCATTAATTGTGAAGAACCACCCTCCTAGTTAAAACATCGAGGGCACCTATTGGTTGAAATATTAAGAAGCCTTGATCATGTCAACTGAAAATAAAGTCATTTGAAACATAACAAAGACTTTTTTCTTTAGAATAATGTGATTTCTATCAGGACAACTTTTGGAAGATTTTAGCATGGTAATGGAAATGACAATGCTAATGTATTTGTTCTTGGTGGAATAGATCTGCTATGCTGCTGCTGTTGGTTATTGCTGTAGTTGTAGATTATTGCTGCTTCTGCAAGCAAGTACAGGAACTTGTTACTGCCAATGCATACGGCGATACAGTGCTGTGAGTATTTAAGACATACTGCTGCTGCACAAATAGCATATAAAATAACTCACAGCAGATCTATACAGGTGGAGCTGGGGAAGGTGGAGGGTTTCTGAGGAACTCTGAAAGCGTGCTGCAAAATGCTAAAGTGGATGCTAACCAGCCATTTAAATGTAAAGCAGAAAGCTCATTGGCTGCGTATGCGACATGAACCAATCAGCTTGTGCCAAGTCGTTTAACGCTGCGAATATCATCAGTTACATTAAGAACCCATCAGCCTGCGTCATCTAGAGTTTCTAGAAAGAACTAGGCATGAGTCATTCATAATAAGACCAAGCATATGCATTAAAAAAGAAAAAGCCACAAATTTTGATTTCATGTTGACTGAACGTTTAAAATTCTGTTAAAGACAGCAAAAATGGACCTATGATGAATCATTCATAATAAGCAAGCATATGGATTAAGAGAGAAAAAGCCATACATTTTGATGTTATGTTGACTTCATGAGCATTGACATCAATAATAGGCCTGGTCAAAACACTGGCAATACAAGCTGGGGATCTGCATCCAAAATAACATCTGCTGGTGACCAACTATGCTCCTGGGTGCTGTGACCAGCACTGCTGCGTCCTTTGATAGCCGCACACACACGCTCACGGGGCGGCAGGCTGACGCTGTCGGCCTTCACCGGGGAAATCATAATAACATACGACAAAGACGCTGCTTTTGAAAGCCGCTTTGAAATAAGGGGGCGTTTAGACAGAGAGAGAGATTCACGCACCTTCAGAAGCCAGCGCCGTACACTGCAGCTACAGCCAGAGCAGCACACCATCCATCAACAGCAGACACTGCAGCACAACAGAGCTTAATAAAAGAGAGCCAGGGCCGAGGTTGAGGCTTTGTGTCTCAAACCTGCACCAAACAGTGCAGCACATTATCGTAAACATAAGACAAAAAAACTAGCAGTGGAAAATATAGGAGAAAGAAATGGGAGTTTACAATGGAATGAAAACTAAACTGAAACGGTAAATGTGCGCTACAATACAAATAAAAATTACAATACAAATAAATAATTACAGTAAAAATGTACAAATAATTACAAGAATAAAATTAATTATTCTTAATTTTATAATTTTTTTTTTGCACTTCCAATTTTTAATTTATCAATTAAATTCAATTGTTTAATAATTCAATTAATTATTCTCTCAACTCCTGACTATTGGTGTATTCTGGAGTAAAAATTAAGTAAAAATAAAATAAAATAAAATAAAAATGTGATCAACGGATCATTGAGAATTTGAAGAGTTATATTAATTAAAATAAAGCTAAAATTAAAATAAATAAATAAATAAATAATATATATATATATATATATATATATATATTAGATGATAGATACAAATTATAATTAAGAAATTAAAAATGAAATAAATAAAAAACATAAATATGTAAACTACATTAAAAAACTACAATAAAAAAGCACATAACCAAATTATTATTCAAAACTTAAAAAAAAAATTAATTAGCCTACAATGAAAACCGAAAATATCAAAAAAAAAAAAAAAAAAAAAAAAAATTAACTTAAAATATTAATAAACTTAAAATATTAATAAAATACCACTACAGTATATAAATAAAACAAAAATAATACTGGACACAATAATAAACTGGTGTGCAGCAAAAAAATGGCACCACTGTCTTTATGAAACAACTAAATCACAGAAAGAAAAAAGAAAAAAAACACTCATGTCTCGTTTAGTTGACCCAAAAGGCCTCTAACCAAACTTGAATATATTTCAAAGATTTTATGCTCTGAACTTTGCAATCTTTGGAGAAACAGTGAGTAGTTGTTGGGGGTCATTGGAGGCTGACATGAGATCTAAGCGAATCAATCCATGCTGCTGAATCATAAATGCCCCAGGAGTCATGCTACAGTGCAATTTGCTCAGCATATACTACAGCATGTGTTTATGTGTGTTCAACAAATTAAACAAACTTTGACAGTACCATTTTGTGAAGAAGGAGCAGCTTCTGATAAAATATGCATCATCATGGGCAGATGGAACAGTTTGTGGTTGAAAACTAAGACTATACTGCATCCCATTTACCTAGCCTTATCTCCAAATGACCATAGCCCCATTGACTCCCTCTGCCAATGCATTGATGAAATTAACAGTTGGATGTGCCAGAACTTTCTTCAGTTAAACAAGGAGAAAACTGAAGTCATTGCATTTGGAAACAAAGATGAAGATCTCAAGGTGAATGCACACCTTGACTCTAGGAGTCAAACAACTAAAAATTGTCATAAATCTTGGGGTGATTCTGGATACAGACCTTAGTTTTAGTAGTCATGTCAAAGCAGTAACTAAATCAGCATACTATCATCTCAAAAACATTGCAAGAATTAGATGTTTTGTTTCCAGTCAAGACTTGGAGAAACTTGTTCATGCCTTTATCACAAGCAGGGTGGACTATTGTAATGGTCTCCTCACCAGCCTTCCCAAGAAGACCATTAGACAGCTGCAGCTCATCCAGAACTTGTCAGGATTCTGACAAAAACCAGAAAATCTGAGCATATCACATCAGTCCTCAGGTCCTTACACTGGCTTCCAGTTACATTTAGGATTGATTTTAAAGTACTTTTACTCGTTTATAAATCACTCAATGGCCTAGGACCTAAATACATTGCAGATATGCTCACTGAATATAAACCTAACAGACCACTCAGATCATTAGGATCGATTCAGTTAGAAATACCAAGGGTTCACACAAAACAAGGGGAGTCCGCTTTTAGCTATTTAGCCTGCAGTTGGAACCAGCTTCCAGAAGAGATCAAATGTGCTAAAACATTAGCCACATTTAAATCCAAACTCATCTGTTTAGCTGTGCATTTGTTGAATGAGCACTGTGCTACGTCCGAACGGACTGCACTGTATTTTATGTAGAATCATTTTCTATTCTTAACTGTTTTAAATTCATTTTAAATCAATTTTAACATCAGGCAAAAGTGCATTTGAAAGTATAGGAAATACAGAGAGAATGTGAGATGCTAGAAGGGGGTTCTAGTCGTAAATCACTCTACCAACTCTAAATTCCTGCCATTACAGATAGGGCCGCACCCCAGGTTTTAGAGAATAGGTCAGGTATGATGGTCAAAGTAAGTAGGGGGTGAAGTAGTGGAATAGTTAGGTGTTTTGGAAGGTTTTTTCACTTAGTGCGAAAGAGTTTGAACAAAGCTTGAGAATATTTGTTTTTAAATTCCTTGTTTTTATTGTTATGATTATTATTATTTTTTTGTAATGACTATTTTACTTCCTTTTATGTAAAGCACTTTGTATGAAATGTGCTATATAAATAAACTTGCCTTGCCTTGCATCCAAATGAAACTAAAAATAAATAAAAACTTTTTATGCACCACCAAATCTAAACAGAAATTGGCCACCAATGAAAGGCAAATAAAAACTATAATACAGTGTTTTTTGTGTTTGTGTGTTTGTGCAGACACATGTGTTGTAAAGAGTGCTGTGGTATTTGGGCTGGAGAATGATGCTTGATTAAGCTTTTGTTGGTCTCTGTTTGAGGAGCCTCTCAACACCCAGAGGGGTTTGGCCCACTCATGCTCTCCCATCGAGAGCCTCTATTCATCCACACAGACCTTGGAAAAACCCAACAAGGCTGTTTCAGAATAAATAAACAAGTTCCATTTTAAAAAAATGGGAATAATGATTAACCTACCCCTGGTCAGAGCTGAGAGTCCCAGCGTGGTCTTTTTAAAATTAAAAGGAGAGTTCAAACAAAAATGAAAATTCTGGCAGTATTTATTCACCCTCAGGTTGTTTCTAATCCATATGACTAAAAGAGATATTTTGAGAACTGCTTTTCATGCAGTTACAATGAATGGAGAATGAATCTTTCAAAGTATCCAAGCTTCTTAAAAGTATCATTAAGTTTTATAGTCCCTATGCCTTAAAGTGCCCCTATTATGCCATTTTTAAGGTTGTTAATATTGTTTTATGAGTCTCCTAAAACAGGTTTACATGCATCCAAGGTCAAAAAACAGTTTAGTTTTCTCAAAAAATAGCTTCAATTTTACCTCATTTCTAAATTATTCCTAAACGACTCGTGCGAAGCAGTTCGAAGAATCAGTCTCTCTAAACCCCTCCTTTCCGTGAGCACTCGCTGCTGTGATTGGTCAGATGGCGCAGTCCTTTGTGATTGGTCTACCGCGTACAGCGCGAATGACAGCCATGGGCGGACATTATGTAGATGTGTTACTTCGTGACGTACAGCCGTAACAGAATAAGATTCGAATTCCTGACGACTCGTCTAGGCGATTGCGAGTCGACTCTTTTTTTGATAGACAATAACTTTTTATATATCGTGCACTTTCGGTTTCACAACTTTGCAGAAAGTTTATGTTCACATACTGCTACATGAAGTCATACGATAAAGAAACAGAATGAAACTGAAGTAATTATTTACATCTCGCAGATTAATGAGAGAAGTAGCAACATTCAATTGGTAAGCAAATCTTCTGAGTTGATCTTTTCAACTAATCAGCTGATTCAATTCACAAAATTGGTCTGAATGATTCTTTCGCAAATCTGACCAATTTGGTTCTCAAACTGACTGACTCTCTAAAATGATCTGGCCACAGTAGTAACAGTCAAGTAAGTGAGTTTGAGAATCTAACAAGTCAAATTCATGAACAAATCATTCTTTTGAGTCAATCTTTTCCATGAAAATTTTGATTTGATATGCAAAACCTGCCTGAATGATTCATTCATGAATTTGGTGACAGTGGCTAACAGTCAACTAAATAAGTCTGATTTGTGAACAATTCATTCTTTTGAGTCAATCTTTTCAATAAATCTGTTGATTCCGTTTACAAAACCCAATCAGGGGTGCGTTTCCCAAAAGCAACTATGGTCACAAGTTCCGTCGCTACCAATAGAGTTCAATGGAACTCTATTGGAATTGGGAAATGCACCCCTGAATGATTCATGATGTTCACAAATCAGATCGATTCAATTTTCAAACCAGTTGACTAAATGATCCTGTAACAATGGTTCAGAGTCAAGTCAGCAATTTTGATAACCTGATTTGTTCACAAATCATTCACTGAGTCAAAATTTTCCAAGAAAATTTTGATTTGAAACAAAATCTGCGTAAGTGATTTGTTAATGAATCTAACTAATTGGGACAGTTGAGTATGAGTTTGATGGCCGACTGAGAACCAAATCAGTCAAATTTGTGAACAAATCATTCTTTTAAGTCAAGCTTTTCAATAAATCTGTTGATTCGATTCACAAAAACTAGCTTGAATGATTCATAAAATGAATTAGACTGATTTGGTGACTCAATGATCTGGTCACAGTGATTCAAAGTCGAGCTTGAGAACCAAATTAATCGGATTTTTGACAATTCATCAATCCAGTTAAACTAATCAATCTGACTGAAGATTTTATAAGTCATATGGACAATGCTTATGATGCTTTTGAGTCCTTTTTGGCATAAATGAGGCCAGAATTAGCATTTTTGGGTGAGCTATCCCTTTAAATTTCACCTGTCATGCGTGTTTACCATTGGAAGAGATTTCAGTCCCTACATTTGCTCGCTTTTCTCATTTAGACAGTAAAATGGTGTGTGTACTGATAACACAAGCATCTTTATTAAATATTACAATGGTCTTTTGTTTTGTGGTTCCTCGTGAAGGATAGTAAACAGGTCGCACTCGTGTAAATGAATATCAGATGTCACATTAACTTGAGATTACCTGTAAACATTTGTTCATGTTCAGGGTAATGATGTGGGTCAGCCACGCTCGCGTTCGGGTCTGTTTTTCTCAGATAATACACAAAAGCAGGTTAATGCCACAACGGGAATGAGCCGGGTATTAATCCATATAAACTCCACATCAGTGTCAGTGCTTAAAATGTCAGGCAAAGAGACAAATGAATGGAACTGAAATTAATTACCTCTCAGACGGAGAGCAATACAATCCCTCTTCCCTCAAATGACTCCTCACTGGAAAAGCCTCGGCTCCACATGAGCGGGATTATTGTGTGCTGAGTGAATCAGAAATAGACTTTTATTTGTTTTAGAAACAGCGCGGGCCAGGAATAAGCAGCGTAGGTGGGTGATTTCTAGCTGAACTACGCCTCCTTTCCGAACTCTCTCTACATCAGACCATAATATTGATTCCTGTGCTAAAGGCAGAATATGCAGACAAACTGTAGCTTTGTGGAGAGCTCTCGGAAACTATGCCACATGAACAAAAATGTAGTTTGGTGAAAATAAATAAATAAATAAATAAATAAATAAATAATCAATCTGCGGACTACTCCCTTTCAAAAAAAAAAAAAAAAAACTTTGTTCAGTTAATAATTGTAACAATAAATGAACGAATAAATAAATAAATAAATAAAAATAAACACATACATGAATAAATAAATAATCTGGGGACTCCCTTTCAAAAAATATGCTTTGTTCAATTAATAATAGTAATAATAAATGAACGAACGAACAAACAAATGAATGTACAAATGAATGAATGAATAAATAAATAAATCTAACTTTTCTTTATAAATTTAAATGCATCACATGCAGTTTAGGCAAGTTTATTGATTGGGACTGACACTGGGGATCATTGCCTTTGAATAATAAGGTTGAATAATAATAATAATAATAATAATGAACGAACGAACGAACAAACAAATAAATAAATCAAATTTATTTAATATACAAATTGACACTAAAGTTACACTTGAGTTATAAACATACAGTAGTCAACATCTGAAGTGGATCAAAAAAGTTAATCAAATTTGTCCTAAGACAAGAATGCATTTTGGTTTTAGGTTTTAGGACAACTTTGATGAAAGGATTTGTGTCATTTTCTGTTTCCATGCAATTTCCTGTCCATTCTCTGCTGTACCTTCCAGATTAAATTTCAGATGTCATTAAACTAAATAAAAAGCACTACAGTGGTATAAAATGATATAACTATGGTACTTCCATATATAGCACAGTACTACATTATTACCATGTTCATATACAATGGTACTTCAAAGTATTTAAAAAAACAACAACAACATTTAGTTAAAAACAGTTAACACTGGAACAATTTAGTTAGCAAAGGACAGTAATCCAAAGATAGTGATTTAACACCCTAAACGCTGCAGACTGTGACCTTAATGTTTATTTCTCTTGTTTTGTTAGTACTGCATGAGCTGCTGGAGCTCCGAGAGAAAAATCTCCTAATTCAACATCAGTTTGAGAACAACTCCAGAGCAGCTGCATGTCCTCCACAGGAGGAACAGCAGAGATTCAGACACACCGCAGGAAACACAGTCTGTGGTGGAGCACAAGCTGCCTGAATCAGCAGCACAGGCTGAGACAGACGACCGTGGAGACCAGTGCCGCCCCTGGAGCGAGAGACACACAGGAGAATGTGCAGTGAGACTTACCAAAGACTACAGAATACCCAAGACGTGTCACTCTTATAGTTTTGAATGGGGAAAAATGCAACGCTCAATATGGCCGCTCAATCGTTGGAAGCCCCGCCTTCTGAGCAAAAGAGCCAATCGCCAATCGGGAAAGTCAGCGCGTCACTGCAGCTGCCGTTAGAAGTCCCGGTTGCTATAGAAACAGTCAGCGTTCTGAGACATGTGCCTAGGACTGCGCATGCGCACTGGCTGATCTAGCCTGAAGAATACATTTTTTATAATGCTATTTGAGCAAAATAAATAACATTTATGACACAGTTGTTATCCAATTTCATTGCTGATTTCAAATATGAAATTTAATCGTGAGCTTAGTGAACAGTTTGGGAGAATTTGATGTTTCCTCATACAAAGAGATAGGAGCTGCACTTGGATGCCCGAGAGGCGTTTCAAAGATGGCCGCCAAGTGACATGACTTGTCTTAAAGACACTTTGGACTTACTACAGACTGGCATGGAGGTCGTACGATGAGAAACAGACTGAAATTTTGGTTGATATTCATTGAAAATCTGATCCGATCGAATCAGTGAGTTGAACTTAAGAACCGTATCAGTATGAATCATTTATTTACTGATTCATCAAAAAGATACGACTCAAAACAGAGATTTGTTCATGAGTTTTGGTCTGTTCCTCAAACAAATCTATTGAATGACTTCAGAAAACTTTGCATACAGTCATATGGACCACAAAACTGAGCAATCTGAATCTCAAACTGACTGATTCAGTGATCTGGTCACAGTAGTTAACAGTCAAGTAAGTGAGTTTGAGAATCAAATTAGTTCGATTCACAAACAAATGATTCTTTTGAGTCAATCTCTTCAATTATTCTGTTGATTCAATTCACAAACCAGTCTGAATGATTTGTAAAACTAACTGACTCAATGTTCTGGTCACAGAGGTTCACAGTTGAGTCAATGAGATTGAGAACCAAATGGATATGATTCCTGAATAAATCATTTTTAGTCCAGCATTTCTTTGAATTTCTTCACAAAACCAGTCTGAATTATTTGTTTATAAGCTTCCCATTGCAATCAGATTGAATTAGTGAGTTGAACTCAAAAGCCATATCAATATGAATCCTTCACACACTGATTCATCAAAAAGAACTGATTCGTTCATGAGTTTCGCTTTATTCCTCAGACAAAACTATTGAATGACTTCAGAAAATTTTGAATATTGATATGGACCACTTTTCTGACACTTTTTCCATAAAATGGTGTTTTTTTGGTACTCGACAGGCCCACTTCTCATTTACTCTCATTATATTGACAAGAAAGGCTAGATATGCTTCAAATATTCACTTTTGTCGATTGGATCGAGTCAGTGAGTTGAACTCATTAACCATATCAGAACAATTCGTGACTGAATCACTCACTCACTGATTCATTGAAAAGATCCGACTCAAAACAGTGATTCGTTCATGAGTTTTGGTCAATAATTTTATGGTTTATTTTCCATAAAAGTGGCTTTTTTAGTTATTTCTCAATGCAAAGAATGCTATGTGCTTCAAATGTTCACCTTTTGTGCTCCATAGAAAGTATAAAATCAAGTTTGGAACAACACGAGGGTAAGTAAATGAACTTTCAGTTTGAGGTGAACTCTTCAAACTCTCCAAACTCTCCAACGAACTCACACTGTCATACAGATGGGCAGTGAAAAGATAAAGAGAGCTCATACTCAGAAGTGAAGGTTAGCTGACGAATAGAAGCGCAATGATAATTGACATTTACCGTTGAAATGGCCGTAAATGCAGAGACATGCAGAGACTAATCACCGGCTTCAGTACCATCTGTGTCGTCATCCGCTGGAAATGTCAGTGGCACTCAGGAGCGAGCCGGAGCGATCGCTGCCGGCCGTATATTCCGCTGCCATTCTCATTTCATTTAGTGCAACAAAACGTCACTTTGGTCTCCTATTTGCTCACTCAAAGACATCTGACAGGAGAAAATGGCTCGGTTCCAATCCCAACCGAGCTGCCTACCTACACAGCATTTTTAAGCACCACAGGCGAGCTCCAGACGCGAGGCCGTTCCAAATACTTGGCAGCAAAATTATGCTGCCTTATAAGATCAATCGTTTTGGCCGATATCTAACACAGTGCCGGATGTGTGCGTTTCTATTTTTAACAGCCACTTTATATTTCTTGTCTGCTTGAAATAAAACTAGTTAATTTAGAAATGTCAAAATTTGTCTCCAGAGATGCCTGACTCAGTGATACAACAGAAAAATATTTATTAGAAATACATATTATTTAGTACTGAAATTCACTGATAGGAAAATAGTATATTAAAAAAAAGAAAAAGAAAAGAATGAAAATGATAAAAATAATCTATTTCTCCCTATTTGTGTTAACTATTAATTTTCTGCGCTTTATTATTATAGATGCCAAAAGCACATATGAACTGATACGGTTCCTCAAAAGTGTCATTTACCTTTTTATTAATATTAAATTCAATATAACATATTCTGTTATTATATATAACAAATATCCTATGTGCCTATATTAATATCAAAATTATTTACATTTGTATATTATTATCTTTTATAATTATTTCTAATCATAAATAGAACATTTATTTCATTTCTTAAATATTATACACACACACACACACTTGTTATTGTTAATATATTTTGTATATGTAAATATATATTTAAAAATGTATAAGTTTGTTCAACAAAAAACATTTGTAATATAATAAACTGTAATATTTCCAATTTGTCATTCATCTTATTTTAATATAATAAATATTTTAATATATGCATTTATTGTTTATATTAATAATAAACATTAATAGTAATAATTTATTAATAATATTTATTATTAATATAATTAATATAAATATAATATATTTACCTAATTTATATCAATATAACTGTGTAGGATATTGGTTACACTGAGATTCTGTGACATTAAATTTGTAGCAATATTTAATATTTGCAATCATATAAATATATATAAATAATTATAGAAGATTTTGTTAAAATTTAATGGCACAGAAACTCAGTATACCAAATATCCTACATAGCTATATTAATACAAAATTAACACAAAAAAAATATTTTCTATAAATATATATAATTACAAATAGTACATTTATTTATATTTTTTCGGAATATTGCACATTTATATAAATTTATAGTATTTACAATATTATAATAAAAACTATAAATAAATGTACTAACTTCTAGGCTACGCAACGATTTGCTATATTACATTTTTAATGACTTTTTTTTACTTTAACATTTATGATCCACAGAATCTGCAGTAGCTGCCTTTGTAGACATCATACAGCGAGGCAGTACACCAGGTTTTATCTACAGGACTAGAAAATGTTGTGTCATCACAGGTCAGAGTCACAGGGCAAAGCACCACGAATGGAAATATTCAGGGCGTAACAAAAATGGAGTCCCCACAGCATTATGAAAAAAAACTCCGAACCACAGAGCTGTAACAGAAAATGACTAACAGCAATGACCCTCAACAGTCACCTGATCTCTGTGTGTCATATTCTCTCAGTATTCAGAAACACACACACACACACACAGCAGTCTGTGGACTCTCTAGTGTAGTGTACTAATGTACAGAGGGGTTTTATGCATGAATGCATTCAGACACTTTGTTACGTCCAGCATCATGACACACTGAACACACGAGCCTCAGCAAACGCTCTCATGCCGAAAGTTCAAGAACTGGGCAGAACGTAAACACTAACTGAAAAGCTTCAGCAAACGTCATGACAAACAATATCCCTTCATGAAAAAATGAGAACATCACCAGCGTTATATAAAATAGAGGAACAATGAGCGTGTTTACATACACAGTCTTTTTTATAAGCTAGGTAAAGGTCATAAAAGGTCAAAAATCAAAACCTGGCATTAACATGAGTTTTATATCCAGATCAGTGTTATTTTAGTATCACTGGGATATTATAGTTTTAATGTTTTTAATAAAGTTTTAGTAATTTTGTTCTGTTTTTGTCATTTTCATTCGTTTTTGTTTTTTAATGTCTACATAGTTTTTATTCATATTTTTTTCAGTTAGTTTCAGTTATTTTAGCACATCAACTAAATGAAAATGAGAAGTTTTTATGCATTGTAAAAAAGATTTTTTGAAGTTGTAAACAAAACATTACATTACTTGAGTGTATTTTACAAGAAAATCAAAATTTCATGTTTAATTCATTGTTACTTGCGGTTTTCTTGAGTGATTTTTTTTACAGTGCACTTAGTTTATTTTATTCTTTAAACAATTTTAAAAACATTTACAAATTAGTCAAAATGTTGTCTGTCTGGTTTTATTCTTTTGTTCTTTTAAAAACCCCTCAGTAAAGGATGTTAATGGGGTTCTAAGTGACGAAACGGGGAGAATATGTTTACAAATGCTCTCGTTTGGGAGAGAAAATAGAGAAACTACAGAGCCTAAGTGTAATTAAGCAAAATAATTCATAAATCAAATTCTGTTGATTAAATTGGTAA
This sequence comes from Tor tambroides, assembly GCA_021397915.2. NCBI lineage: Eukaryota > Metazoa > Chordata > Actinopteri > Cypriniformes > Cyprinidae > Tor > Tor tambroides. The sequence continues at coordinate 3,863 of JAFVLL020013463.1, read as the reverse complement.
TAAAAAGCACACAGATGAAACCCAGCTCATGTATTTTACAGCAGTATGGAGGCCAAATGCTTGCCATCATATTTTTAATTTATTATGCTGACTTCCACAGGCGCGCTGGACACGGGACATTCTTTCATCTCTAATGCAATAAGCATTTAAGCAGTTTGGTACAACAATGCGCCAACTGAAGAATACAAGATCAGCAGTGGCATGTCGCCAAAGCAGGCCACTTACAAGGCAAATAGAGCCTATTTCCTCTCCAATTGTAACTGAATGTAGCAGACAACTATTCAAAAGTTCACTGCATCTGACAACTAATATACAGAATGTACCAAATAGACTTCTCTTGCCTTTATCAGTGACCAGAATGTCCTTTCATAACAGGCCGATTCTTGGTAAATGTTGAGGAAAAAGTATAAAAAGGTTTCAGTTTTGTATTGAAAGAAAACAAAATGAATTCCTGTAGCTCAAACAGCAGAGCGTGGTGCTATTAACACCAAGGTCATAGGTTCGAATCCCAGGGCAAATTAGAACTTATAAAATGTGTTTAAAAGCTACTTTAAGCAGCTTTGGATAAATGTATCTTCCAAATGCATTAATCTCAAATAAAATCAAATCCTGTAGCTCAAACAGCAGAGTAGCACTAAAGGTCATAGGTTCAAATCCCAAGACAACTGATAATTGATAAAAAATGTTTCAATGCTAAGTTGCTTTGGATAAAAGCTTCTTCCAAATGCACAAAAGTATAATAAAATAAAATCCTGTAGCTCAAACAGAAGAGCATAGCGCTAATAACACCAAGGTCAAAAGTTTGAATCCCAGGGCAAGCAAGAACTAATAAAATGAGTTTAAATGCTGCTGTAAGTAGCCTTGGATTAATGTATTTTGTAGTGCAGTAAGAAGATAAAGATAAAATAAAAAATACAAAAATAAAATTAAATAAAATCTGTACTACCAAACTGAATATAACAAAAAATAATGACTATTTTCAAACATGTTTCCCAGACACTCTCCCTTTCTGCCATTGGTTGGGGAAACTGAGAGCCCAGCCCTAAACTCCCGTGATTGGTTGAGCCACTATGTTGCTGACAATGATGACGCCGCAGTTTTTTACCCTTTTACCCTTTTAGGGATAGCATTTTTGGGTATAAATATTAAAACGTATATTTATATAAATTATATATAAAAGATAATATAATACATAAAATAAAAATATTAAAAGTAAAAACATATCATTTCGATTTTAAAATATTAATTTAAATAAATAAATAATAAAACAGTATTTTGCCAATATTTGCCCATAATGTTCATACTTTTTTTTTTTTTCCTCCTTTTAGTATTCAACACTTGTAGGCCCCTCAGTGCCCTTCCTCTAAGACACTTAAGTTCAGGTCACAAACCTGAAGAAGAATAGAATCTTCTCTTGAGGGTCGGCTAAATTTATTTCCATGACTTTCACTTGTTCTCACTGTAGAGCAGTGCCATGAACTTATTACAAGGACAATCCCCTCGGCGTAACCTGGGGTTAAGAGCCTTGCTCAAAGGTACAATGGTAATGGCTCATGGTTTGCTTCTTGCGGAGAACAAAATAGCAACCATCAAGTTACCAGTTTATATTTTTTATCATAAAATATATTTAATTTAAGAACAATTGTCCATTTATTCCATTTCATTAGTGTTATCAAAAGATAAAAACTTGTAAAATATAATACATGACCAATACCAAATGACCTACAGGCAGTAAAACAATTCTAACAAAAATGTGTGGAAATTGCTTCCAAGTTCAGTTCATTGTAAATTTCCCACCAAAATAAATTGAATTAAAAATAAAATAAAATAAAACATGCCAAGAATCTTCCAAAAATAAAACAAAATAAAATAAAATGAAGAATGTTTGTCCTTTTTTTTCATTTCATTAGTCTTATCAAATGTTAAAAACTTGTAAAATATAATACATGACCAATACCAAATGACCTACACACAGTAAAACGTAAATCTAAAATAGATGCAAAATAGCTATGCCAAGGTCATAGGTTCAAATCCCAGGGCAAGCAAGAACTGATAAAATGCGTTTCAAAGCTAAGTCGCTTTGGATAAAAGCAACTTCCAAATGCATTCATGTAAAACAAAAAAAAATCAAATAACAGAGCATAGCGCTAACAACACTAATGCAACAGGTTCGAATCCCAGGACAAGCAAGAACTGATAAAAATTGTTTCAGTGCTAAGTGGCTTTGGATAAAAGCATCTATAAAATGCATGCATTTAACATAAAATAAATCTCAATCTCAAACAGCAGAACATGGCACAAGCAATGCCAAGGTCATAGGTTCGAATCCCAGGGCAAGGAAGAACTGAAAAAATGTGTTTAAATTCTAAGTCAGTTTGTATAAAAGCTTCTTCCAAATGTAAAATCAAATCAAATCCTGTAGCTCAAACAGCAGAGCATGGCGCTAACAACACCAAGGCAACTGGTTTGAATCCCAAGGCAAGCAAGAACTGATAAAAATAGTTTCATTGCTAAGTGGCTTTGGATAAAAGCATCTACCAAATGCATAAATTTAAATTAGATAAAATAAATCTCAAACAGCAAGAACATGGCACTAGTAATGCGAAGGTCATATGTTCGAATCCCAGGGCAAAGGTGAAAGCATCTTCCAAAAATAAAATTAAATACTTACCATCAGCTTTTATGGAGAGAAACTCTGCCATTGGGATAAATGAGAATGCTTATAGATAGATTTGTCCTAATATATCAGAACTCTATTTTGCATAGTCCATTTACAAACTAGAGCAAAAAAAAATTCCATTATACTAGTACATCCAGGACAACATTATAATGTAAACCTGTTAACTGCTACTCTCACTATCAAATACTCTTACATATTAAATTCACCGCTCACCTCATTTAACATCGGGTAATTGAGAAAATGTATTCAACAGCACGAAAGCAGGGTTCCCGCGCCCCACTCGAGAAGTGGAGATGTGAGCGTCGTGCCACAGTGTCAAACTACATTACACCACTTGATACACATAACAGCCACTGTAGAGCGGATAAATATCACTGATCAGCCCACAGATGTGCAAATGTGTCAACGGGATTAAAAACACCATTGTTTTGGAAGGAAACCAAGACTCAGCTGTCTACAATATGCACTGTTACAGGAAAAATGTACAGACTTAATTCACAGATTCACAGTCATTTCAGTCTTATATCAAAGCAACTGTCTTTGGGTTCTAAAGCCCCGCCCACTGTGAAACCTCATTGGTCTAAAATCCTGCTCCACAAAACCTTATATAAAATTTGTTTAAATTTAAACACAATTTGAAAAATTAAATTTGAAGTCTCCAGTTGTAAAGAAAGTGAAAAAAATATATAATAAATAAAATTCAATTTTATATACAAAAATAATATATTATTATAAAACTATATATAGTTAAATTCATAGAATTGTGAGCTGCTCCCAATTTTAAAGGCAGGGTAAGCAATTTCTGGAAGCCAATGTTGATATTTGAAATAACCAAAACAAACACGCCCCTACCCCAAAAGGGTCTTGCCCCTATTTTGATAGATCCGCCACACATATATGTAGCCTACGCAACCTAGGCAACGATTAGTTCTGTGAAACATAAGCCGCTTTTCCACCGAAATTGCCTGGAACAATATGTCCCAGGAACTTTTTTTCCCCCAGACCTGTTGCTGTCTGCATTTCCATCGCGGTCTAAAGTACCAAGAAGATTTGTCCTCGGTCCTCTGCTATTTTCAATATACATGTTTCCCCTTGGTGATATTATTAGAAAATACGGGATTAGTTTTCATTGTTATGCTGATGATACTCAACTATATATCTCAACAAGACCAGATGAAACTTC
>JAFVLL020013462.1:0-20342 GCA_021397915.2 Tor tambroides | reverse complement strand
GACAGATTGTGCCTGACTGAGTTCTTCCACCCCGTGGGGGCGTTGGCAAAGTAAGGGAAGTGTTCCAGGATCCAGTTGTATATGTCTTTAACTGGCAGTCTCTTGGAGGGGGCATCTTCTATGGCCATGAAGATGAGGCAGCTGAACGAATAAGGGGGTTTGCAGTTCGGGTTCTGCTTGGCGTCATAAGGGAGGTCCGAGTGGGCCGGGGAGGGCGGGGTGTCATCGTCCAAGTCCTGGACGGGGCTGACGCTCCTTAGCACAGGGTCACCGAAGCTGTTGAGCAGGTTCTTGCTCTCGTGGAGCCAGTTGAGGTTGGTGAGTTCCTCGTCCTCCATGCTGCCCTTCTCCAGTTTGATGGTGGGAAGAGCCAGGTCCATCTCCTCGGCCTCCTGCAGGGCACGCGTGATGGAGCTCGCCTGATAGAACTGGCTCAGGCCGCTCGCGACGCTGACCCCGGAACTTTCCGGCTTCTTACTGGGAGGCATAACCGGACCCATTTAGACCAAGGCTCCTACGGAAGACACCAAAGAGAACATGATCACAATTACAGAAAATCAAAGGTGAAAATAAAACACATTAAGAGCACCGTTTGGGACAGTGCCAGTAACTTTACACAGGAAATATTTCTCAATCCGAATCCACTATTGTAGAAGTTTACAGACTGACAATCTTGAAGAATGACTAAGATCACTTGATGTTCAGATCACTGCAGGAAGCCCCTTTTTTCCATCCAAGGGACAAAACATTCTCTGAGAGCACAAAAGAACGAGACTATGAGAACCATCCTACTCTGTCAACAGCAAGAATGCACGGCACGCAAGTCTGCTCTCGGAGATGATAGAACAGCTAGAGAGCAACCGAAGACGCCTTGCTATAGTGTGAAATATTTCAAGTAAATGGAATATAACGCTCAAGGTCATCTACAAATGATATGCTCTGTCTGTTTTATGTTCTCTCAATTGCTATTTTATAGTTGCCATACACAGATAAAAATACAGATATCAATACATATATAATGTGACAAATCCGATATAATGATCAAATAAGATAATAAAGTCATGTGACAATAAAAAACGTTTCTTGAGCACCAAATCAGCGTATTAGAACGATTTCTAAAAAATCATGTGACACTAAAGACTGAAGTAATGGCTGCTGAAAATTCAGCTTTGCCATCACAGAAATAAATGATTTTATATTTTAAAATATACAATCTTACAATAGAAAACATTACATTTAAAGTGTAATAATATTTTACACTATTACAAGAATAAAAAATCTGATTAAATATTTATTCATAATTTAATATTCATGAGCTAAGTCTTTGTCATTTCAACCAGCACAAATGACAGCCATAGTATCACTAATCTAAAAATGACTGACTATCTATTTCAATACACTAACCTATAAAGAACTGGGTGTGACAGAGGGGAAAGATATTATAGGGGCATGTCAATCACTGAATCAAATACTCCGAACATTACACCAGAAAAACAGACTGCGACCTTCCCTGTGATCTGTCACAAAGATCAATTTATGTGGCGCTGTCTCTCCTGTCTCGCTCTCTCGCTCTCGCTCAACACACTCGGTCCATCTGCAAACGCAATTACTAGAAAGTCACCATCAAACATTTAAACATGATACTGCCAAAATTATTCTATGGAAACACATAAAAATCAAACTCTGCTTCCCCTCTTCAAAGCGCAGATTATGTTTTTCTAAAACAACGAGACCTCTGCTTTACACTGACTGTCATTCAGAAAAGAGAAATACTTAAAGATTATACTTCAGCAGCATTTTGAAGTGGAACGAAATCGCCTCTTGTTCAAACCAACCATCCGCACATTGAAATGCAACGTGGACACTAAAATCATTCATGAAAAATCAATGTACTGCATCTTTCCAATGAGCCTCCGACGGGGCGCTCCGGTCCCGTGAGCCGCTGCACAGGAAAATTATATTACAGCTGACAGTAAAGTAATTTAATTGCACTGTTGCCATGACAACGCAGGGCTCTGTTTAGGCCTAATTTGCTGGCAACTGCCAATTGTGTCCCGAGAGACCCGAAACATCATTCTTGACCATTATTTTCGACTTCAAAGAAAGTTTTTGCAAAATACTTCTGAGTATCACACGATAAGGAAGTGCAATGATGTGAATTCCCTTCTCCTGGTTTATTTTAGACCAATTTTTCTTCAAGTTTGCTGTCATGTTAACATTTACAAGAAAATACGCAGTATTAAATGTGAGAGCTTTTCTTTGAGAGTGACTTTGAAACTCTTGAACATGAACTGAAACATGGGAAGCAAATTTATAACACTTTGCACTTAAAATAGCTGCAAAATGCAAACTTTCACAAGCCATCTGCACCAAAATGGAACAACAATTGGGCCAAAAATAAAAGTAAAGCATGTATACTGGTTCCCACATGCGTTATTGTTGTAAATGTCCCATTATACTCAATGTCCAGGTTCAGGTTTGTTTCTGCAGGATTGTGTTTCTCTGGCAAATAGCTGTAAATGTGCTCCAGTCGTGCGTCCAGATGACAGCAGAAAGCCAGATCACAGAGGGTGGGTTAAAGCTACAGATAATTAGGCATGATGCTCTGATCAGAGCCCAAATACCATCTGCCTGTCTAAATCAACATTTGTTTGGCAGCCTCATCATAAATCAGTGATTAATCGCATGCATACATGCAGTTTGCGTTTAATATAGTCACATACAGTACATCTGCATATGCAAGCGACCGGCCGTTGAATAAATTAACGTCCGCCCGTGTCTGCCATGTGTTAAAATGCATAACGATATTCTATAATCGGCTATGTTCGTTTACATGCCAGTATGAGTGACATAACAAAGACAGCACAGTGACAAAGAACAGCACTTTGTTCCCTCATCACCCATCTTAACATCTGACTATTAACCACATGCACGAGTGCCAAGAGAGATCCTCTATTCAACACGCAGACGCGGACCATCCTGATATTACAAGCCAGCCGACTGCCAAACTGTCATTGTTTTGCTCGCTTGATTGGGAGAGCTGCGTTAAAACAAGCACGAAACTCATTTAAAGTGGGTGAAAAACAAGTAATGAGTCTATTCATGCTGGTAATAAATCGCTCACTGAGTCACTCAGCCACAAAAACAAGAAAAAGTAAACTTTATGTGCAACTTGAATTCTAATATGTCACATTCTCAACAAATTAGACTAAACTAGAATTTTACAACGTCAGAAGAAAATGCGACTGGTGCAAAATTCATTAGTGGTTGCCAGGATGATGCTAAGGTCAAGTCAAAATCTCCTCGATCTTCTTGTCTTTACATGCAAACCTGGTGATGAACTAGACGTCAATGGGATTTAAACGAGAGCAGCTTCCTAGAAGAGTTTGTTTTGTTGCTTGAGGGTAAAAGTATAAAAAATAGAACCACACTGTAATAAATAATCAGACTTAAGAATACTTTGACAAGTACTTCAGCTTTACATCAAAACAATTGCCATTCATCCCACAAGACTTCTATTTCCTTGCTCACATCACACTTAATATCAACCTGACATATAAATGGGCCTTTGAGAAAGTAAAAATAAACTCTGTACCTGCTCTGAGATTTCATTCATAAGCTTGGCGTAGGCTTCTCTCAGCTCTTGTGACAAACACTTTCCTTCCCTCTAGACAGAAACACATTTATATGTAATCTCACACCACGGTACCCATATTTCCGAGGCACTCTGAAGTACGTAATAGCTCTCTTTTGAGGGCATAAACACTCCACAGCCTACGTCAAAGTCCCGGCAAGCCTTGACTCATCTGCGCGGAGTGTTTACCTGTAAGAATTCTCTCAAAGGGTGTGACCTGCGGAAGCTCCTCCTCCTGTGGAATCACATGTCATGCCCTACTAACCTAACTGGCGAAGCCCCGCCCCCTGGCGCATCTGATTGGATGCAGACCCGTGAGCTCCTATGAGCTGCAGAGACACCTTTCGGTGAAAACAGAGACAAGAAATGTCATTTACATGAGAAAAACAATCTTAGCTGGAGGACTCCTGGCATTTTCTTGAAGCAGGTAATCCACATGTTCGATGCTATGAAAACAAATCCAGTCTTGGTCTCGGCTCGAACAAAAAAGTCATGTGCTGTCAATACTCCAGGAACGAAGGAGAGGTGAAAGGTCACGTTCTCTCAGCCGCAGAGGCAGTAAATAGCTGCACTCAGCCTGTTTTTAAAGCGGCTCTCTTATCACTCCACAACAGAGAAGTGGCAGGTAGAGATTTCATACGGCTCAAAGCGAAAACCATGTCCAACTCAAAGCCTCGGACTAAGCAGACACAAAACAACCACTCTGCGTTCAAATAGCCCCAATTACACAAGAAATAATCAAAGGGCTTTAATCTTGGCATGAAAAAAACATTACAAAAGTTGCAGCGAGTCTTTTTATCCCATTTGAAACTACAGCTTTTAATTACAGCTGGTCTGCGCAGCTCTCTGCTCACAGTATTGTTATGCCCAGAGCCAAGTATTGAGCAAGAGTTTCCACAGCTTAACACGGTTATCATGGGTTAGTACTTGCAGAAATGATTTATAACCACTCTTTTGATTAATCTACCCAAGTGTATTTATTCAAAGCCAAAAAATCTTGTGCACAGACAGTCTGTGAACAGTTTCACTATGAGATGCTGGTTCACACAAGTGACTCGGAGTTGTCTGAGCATAACTTTCCTTTCATTCTTAACCAGGAAAGTTCAAGTTTGTTCAACAACATTCAGGTGGATGTTTGACAGTGCCAGTTAAAATATGTAAACTTATAAAAACACATTTTGAGACACAGTCTAGTCTTCTCTCTTATCTGTCCAAGAGTAAAGCTTCATTTTAGCCTCTGTGAAAGAGGCGAGAGCAGACGATATCTTAAACTGTATCTGGACACATTTGGTATATTATTGAATGCCTGGCTGAATGGAATCTCCTTTCCAGCTACTTTGAAACTATAGCTTGCCAAACCTACACTTTAAAGCAGTCACAGTACAGTCAAGTTACTAACCACTGACAAAAGAAATTCTAAAAGAGACAGCGACTTAGTAGCATTTAAAATTTCTCAAATAAAAGTTCTGAAGAATGTTTACATATGTAAAAACAGTATATACACAAACTAAATGTGCATTTTTTCGTAATATATTTTATAAAACTATTTATATATTTATTTGATATATTACAGATAATTTTATATATTATATATAATTTATTTATATTATTTTATATATTGTACACATTAAAAACAGGGGTACATTTCGGTACACTTTTTTTCATTTTATATAAAAGGCATACATTTTTACTCACTTGTATTTATAATGTACATTATAATTTATAATACAAAATATAAAAAAATACATATTTAAAGTATTTAATATGATATTTTATAAGATGTATTATATAAAAGTATATTAATATAGATATTATATATAAATATTTATTCAAAATATAAATAAATATTAAGTACACATGTAATTTAATTACATGATCCTTTTTTGGCAGATAAATGCAGAGTTTTTTGATGGATGACTAAAATCTCAAAATGGTGACACCATCAAACTTACATTTAGACTAAATATTACTGAAATATTATATTATACATTATACATCTAAGTTGAAAACACAGCCATAAACAGCAACATTTAAATAATTATTATTCTATAAATAGAAGACCTAAAATACTATGCAGATTCTCAAATTGGTCAACTGTTCCTTTTTTTAAATCAGTTCATTTACACGAACTCTCCAAATGAATCAATTCACTAGAATGATTCAGATTTTCCAGCGCTACATATGAGAGTGCGTCTGATTACTGACTTAACTTGCTCGGCAGTAAAACCACATGCAAATTACACTGTGACACTGAAAACAGCAATGTAGCTTTGTGGTTGCACTACACTGCTACTAGTTAGGAAAAGACTCTTGGAAAAGCTGCAGTATTTTGAAAACAACTAAAGCGACAGTCATGCTACTGAAAAGTGTAGTTAAGTCAGTAGAAACGCTACATTTAGTCTCCAATGCTCATTTGTCCCCTCCTAAGCCATCCTGTTTGAAACCTAACAAGGTTATTTGCTAGAACAAAAATATAGACAACAAAGAAGTACCCTTATAGTTAATTCTGCCATTTCAGTAGTATCTAAATGATCCTGTTCTAATTTAAGCACACAAAGCTGGATTGAAGATATGATATTCTAAAATTGTTTTATCTCACAGCGCCCAATAAGCAGATTACTATGAATGTTCTACCTAGTAGCTGAGAGCTCATTAAAGCAGAAACAATGACTTGATAGTGTCAGAGGCTGCATATATTTTCCCCACAGAGGTCATTAGGGTAGATTATCACAGTACTGTGGAGATAGAAAGTCCAATTCCTGCTCGTTTCAGCTCTGGCTGGGCTGCTGCCCGTGAGGAGAGCTTCAGTCAGGCTGCAGCGGCAACTGTGTCACCACACTTACGCCGAGGCACACGGGCGTCCGTTACCCTGGTAACAGGAGGATGGCTGGGACATAGTGACAAGCTGTGTTAATTCTTTCACCCGTGAACCCCAGAGGATCGCCAACATTTCTCTTCATTTCCATCGGAATCGGAGACCCCATTAAAACTGTCCGATTTCCAGCACATCTCAGCTTATTACCACCACGGCTTCATTCTTTTTTTCTTCCAGATTTCCTTATTGGATACATCAGAGGCAAAGAGAGGTACAAATTGAACAAGAGCTTTGAATAAATGCTGTAATGGATCTCCATACAAGTACAAAGCTGTGTTCAGCCGTGGATTTATATCCATAATGTAATCATGCTTAATGGATCTCAATCACATCTACCAACCCCCTCATGAAGCAATGCAGCCTCCAACACTACCATTCTGACAGCAGGGCGAGGAACTCAGGCCAGCCTTGCTATAAATAGCACTGGACTTTTCTTTATGCTTGGATCACAATCCTATGGCATACTTGGATGCCCAGGCAATGAGACAGCTAGTTAGTAGTTAGTAGTGATCAAAAATTTCTAAAACATTTTAAAGAATATATATAAAATAAAGAATAGATTTTTATATTTAAATATAATATATATTTCTATTTATAGACTATATTTCTGTATTGACAGACATATATTTATAAATGTATACACATTAAAAAAATATTTAATGTTACACATGAAAAAAATATTTTTAATAATGGCTAATTATTATTCATATTTTTTTAATTATGTGTATATATATATATATATATATATATATATATAATACACACAAGACAATGAGAAGAAAATACATATTGTGATCATAATATTGTATAATATATATAATTATAGCATAATTTATATATATATATATATATATATATATATATATATGACTGGACCACAAAACCAGTCTTAAGTAGCACGAGTATATTTGTAGCAATAGCCAAAAATACATTGTATGGGTCAAAATTATCGATTTTTCTTTTATGCCAAAAATCATTAGGATATTAAATAAAGATCATGTTCCATGAAGATATTTTGTAAATTCCCTACCGTAAATATCAAAACTTAATTGTATGTGTGTGTGTGTATATATGTATATATAAATATGTAACATATGTGACCCTCTCTGTGAAATCCAAGCTAAAGTCTCAAAATCTAATTATGAGATAACAAGCATCAAAGTTTGATTTCAACCATTAATTTCACTATGATTTCAATCTTTGACATGGACTCAGTCAATATTAAAGATATCAAGGGTATAAGGGTTTTCACAGCCAGGGTCACATATAACAATATAACTAATGAGATGAATAATGAATATGCATATTGTAATGTGTATTTATAATGTAAATCTAGAAATAAATATAAAAAAAACAATAATTATAAAATTTAGACACACACACACACACACACACACATATATATATATATATATATATATATATATATATATAAAATGTATTTATAATGTAAATCTAAAAATAAATATTTAAAATGAATGAATGAATAAATTATTAAATTAATGTCATATTTTTATAAAATGCATAATAAAATATGTACAGCATTGGATTTACATATACATACATACATATACTGTGTGTGTGTACATATACACATACAGTATATCAGCACCAACAACATCAGCAACTGGAACTCATGCATGGCGATGACCAAACTGTAGTACAGCAGGATTATGTTTTCAGATTCTACTTCAAATTAAACCAGGGACCTTTCTGACAGCAGTTACGATCCTCAACCATTAAGCAACCACCACCCAGGACAGGCCTGCGTGGGGACAAACGCTGATAAGGGGACAAACGCTGAGGGGACAAACGCTGATAAAATCAGAATGGCTGCAGCTCCCAACCTGGCAGAGATGAACCGCCCTGGACGATAGCGAATCTGACAGAGCTGCTGCGTTGATGCATATGACCCGCTACACCGCAGAGCCCGCTTTTATCACACCGCAAATCAAATGGACCCAGAGCTTTTAAACCATGTGGACACACACAGACACACACCTTGACATTCAAATTCCCTCATAATTCTCCTCCCATAGGTTTCTATCTTCTCCGTGGCGGGGAGATTGCGCGGCGGTCGAGCTGGGCTGAGGTTTAACATTTCACAGAAGGTCAGTGAGCATAGTGTGATTTGAAATCCAGCAGCTTTATCTCTATTGTAGAAACCGGCCATCTCCCCATGAATGCCACTGCCCTGCTGGGGCTCAGCTAATACAGCAAAGCATCCAGGCATGAGAGTACAGGCTAATCTAATCCCAATGACAGAGGCGCGAGCAGAGAAAAATGTCCGCACAACTCTCCAACACATGTACAGACATATCTCAACAGGAAACACGGGAGGATGATGGATAACTGTATCCTAGTCACCGCGCTCAACCTGGGGCTGCGATATGAAGGAGTAAGTCCCTGTTGTTGCGAGCGTCGACTCAGGGCCTGCAGAGAACACCCGGGAGACAGGAAATTGAATTTGCCGGTGTATCAGTGACAAGGGAAACCCAGTTAGCAGCTGAGTCCAAGGATGCAGGGCCTCAAGGGGAGAGGGCACTTAATGAAAATTAAGACACCGCTCACCCAAACCACTCAATTCAGCTGATCAGCAGGTCACAATTGGATACAAAGTTTAGAAAGACCTACAAAAAATAACAAAGGTTAGAAACAAAAAGGGTTTCACTAGCCTGATGCCACTGAAGATTTTAAGCTCCTAAAATAACTTTTTTTAAGAAAGCTACTGCTGCTAGTTAGACTCCAGAAACCAAAACGCTTATATGAAGAAAAAAAACAACTTTAAAAAGATGTAATAATTTTCAAAAACACTGCTGACTGACTGGTGAGTGACAAAAACTTTCAACATTCAAATCCATTACTGAACAAAAAGTCTTGCTGGAATATTCATGTACAGACTGAAAATAAAATAAAATTAAAAATTAAAATAAAAAATTAAATTAAATTAAATTACATTTATCTTGGGTTGTATACGAAAAAATACACATGAATATAAAGTAAGGCCTAAAGAAATATCATTATTGTATTATATCTATCAATCATGCAGTGAAGACTATGCATAATAATTTAAATAGTTACATTTAGTCACATGAATTTGATAACTTATTCCATTCCCACATTTAAAACTTAAGGCACTGTTTACATTAATTATTATCTTGCTCTACTGTTTATATAAATTACTTAAAACTTGCCTAATGAAATATTTGAAATTTAATGTTAATATTTAAATTAATATTAACATTTTAAATAAAAAGATTTCTCAATAGCACATTCACATGTACTCACTGCTTTAATTCTCATTTCTGTCATATGCATATTACTTTTATCACCTCACCTTTCACACAGTCACCTCTGATAACAGATTACTCTTAACTGAAGAAACAATTAGAAACAAGAAAAAAATCTGTAAAGCTGCTTTGAAACACTATGTACTGTAAAAAGCACTATAGATATAAATGTAAATTCAACTGAACTTAATATTCATTTCCGCTGTGGTTTTGAGTATTGACTACTGAAGCTGTTGTACCACAACAACCTTACTATACAGCAAAAAATGGTTCCTGCCAAAAATGGTTCTTCGCTGAAGCTAAAGTGCTGCAATGAACCACTGAAGAACCCTCATTTTTAAGAGGGTATGTGCTGGCGGGGGAAAGGAAACTTCTTCCTGTTCACTCAGGCCGCTCTAACAGGCTCCTAATGAAGGTGCGCCTCATGGGAACTCTTCCGTTGTAGTTTTTCTTTCTTTCTTTTTCTTTAATCCCAAAAGGAGCGAGGGATCAGAGTATGGCTGCTTGAGGTTTAATAGCCATGTTAAACGGGCACAAACTGTCTCGCTGCGCAACGCGTTTCATTAGTAAACAGCACTCAAGACGGCAGTGCCATTCGGTACAATAACACGTAACAATGCAATTAATGGTGTTACATGCGGGAGGGGCCGTGGTCTCGGGTGCACTGGGAAGATTATAATTGTTCCAGTCTGACTACCTCTGGGAGCCTGCAGCGGGAGCATTTATTACCAGACCGAGAGAGAGAGAGAGTGAGCAGCTATACAGTACGCCATAAACAGAAACATAAGTATTCTTCCAAACCGTACTGAGCTGCCTCAATGAATACTGCCTTTTAAGCCAACATCCTATCATAAGTCAAATCTTGTGACTTATTTGGAATCATCTACATAACTATCAACCAAAAAAATAATACCACTCCTCACAAATCCTCATGGAAGACTCAACAGCGTTTCAATTTCAATAGGGTTTGGCGAACTAATGCTAATGGCCTGGGTCATGTTCAGGTCAGTGTTATCATTAACTAAAACCTAAACTATTTAAAAACATTATTTTATTTCAGCTTTATTTTAATTTTAAAAAAATCTGAATTGTTGCCTAGGCAAATCATTGACTAGTTTATATTGAAAATATATATATATATAAAAAATCTAATTGAAAATATAAATTATGAATTGAAAATATGAAATATAAAAGCTAATTCTAAATATTAATAAAAACTATATAAATAATATTAAAATAGTACTAGTTCTGATCCCACTCCTCCTCCTGCACCCTGACTGTACACTCGACTGTCCTATAAATAAAAGCACAGAGTACAAAAAAAATGAAACACTTACTATGAATAAAAATATAAAATATTATTACATTTAATGTAATAATTTGAAAAATACATTTTTTTTTTTGTAAATGTAATGGAAATGGAAATAAATAAAGACTGCAAATACACATGAAATGTGCCATTTCAGACATGGTTTCATAAGCTTAAGAATACATAAAATTTGGGTGAAAAAAATAAATTACACTGAAATATTTGTATAGATACTTTAAGTACTGAAGAGTATTGAAATCTCCACTCAACTTATTGCTATGCATTCTGACATTGCATCCTCTGTGAATGACACATCCGCTGCAGCCTTAGAATTTGACCAAAACAAGTTAATTTAGGATGCACTACGTTTTGGAACAAACTTCGCCTTAACATGCTGCCTCACTAGGTTTCAGAGCAAAGCAATTGACTCTAAAACAAACAGCAACCTCACAGACACAGCGTCTTTTTTCCACATTTATTACTCAAAGGGGAAGACAGCACGCAAACCGCTCGTTCTTAAATGAAACTATATTCGTCCCCAACTGCAAGCATTTCGGAGCACATTCCTTTTGATCTACGTCTCCAATGTCTTCCAGAGGAGTCAATAAAAGCTATACACCGGCTCCTTTACGAGCCCTGCAGATATATATTAGAGGGGTCTTACTGATTCAAAGCACAGCCTTAAACACAATGGCAGGCCTGGCTCAGTGATAAGCCTCCCTTAGTGGAGACTGATGTTATCAGAGCGAGCACTGGACTGAGAGAAGGACCAAGGTGATGTTGAAGTCCTTCAAGGGAAAGAGAGAGAGAGACCATCAACTCAGTAAATCACAGTTCAGTGTAGGACACAACATCACGGACCAGGAAACAGATTCCCGACTTTACGTAGAAATCCTGCTAGATGAGGTTGTAAAGCAGTCTTAATCTTTAATCACCAAGCCTGGATCAGAAACGTTCATTCACGCACCGATGATAATACCGTCTCCTGTACCTCAGGATCCACCTCTAATCACCCAGCATCCTCCTCCATAGTAACAAACAGGGACATAAACAGAAACAAAACATACACGTTAATGCCAATAAACCGCATTATAGTATGATACATTCTAGAGCTGGGTTTTGACACAAATTTCATGATTCGATTCGATTCTGATTCACAAGCTTGTGATTCGATTCCGATTTTATTCGATTCAATGTTGATTATTTTGGATATATATCAGGTACAGTACATGGCAAATTTTCTTTGCAGATGGGAGAAACCTACAGAAGGACAAACATCACTGCAACACTCCACCAATCTGGGCTTTATGTCAGTGTGGCCAGACTCAATCTTCCCCTCAGTGAAGACACACAAAAACCCACTTGGAATTTGCAAAAAAGCACCTAAAGGACCCTCAGACTCTGAGAAACAATATTCTCTGGTCTGATGAACCTCAATTCTAAGCATCATGTTTGAAGGAAACCAGCTCTGCTCATCACCTGCAGAGTACAATCCCAAAAGTAAAGTGTGCTGGTAGCAGCCTCATGCTGTGGAGCTGTTTTTCAGCGGCAGGGACTGAGGAACTCGTCAGAGTAGAAGAAAAGCTCAGTGCACCAAAATATAGAGATAGCCTTAATGAAAACCCAGCCCAGAGCATTCAAAACCTCAGATTGGGCAGAAGGCTCACCTTCCAACAGGACAATGACCCTAAGCACACAGCAAGAGTGGCTTATAGACAACTCTGTGAATGTCCTTGAGTGGCCCAGCCACAGCCTGGGCTTGATCACAATCAAATATTTATGGAGAAAACCCCATCCAACCCGACAGAGCTTGAGAGGTGAACAGGTGAGGTGAAGAATGGCAGATAATTGCCAAATGCTGATGAGCAAAGCTTGTCGCATCAAACAAAAAAGACTTGAGGCTATAAAGGTGCTTCAGCTAAGTACTAAGTTAAGGGTTTGAATACTTACGCAATGTACTTATTTCAGATTTTTTATTTTTTATACATTTACAAAGTTGTGACAGTTCTGTTTTTGCTTTGCCATTATGGTGTATGGAGTGTAGATTGATGTGGGAAAAAAAAAAGTAATTTAATGCAGTTTAACACAAGGCTGCAACATAAAGCGTGAAAAAAATGAAGGGGTTTGAATACTTCTGCAAGGCACTGTACCTTCAGATGTTTATTCATGTTTATGATGATCAGTTCACGTGCGCTTCACGCTGCCGCTTCTCTTGCACTGAGGAGCTACAGCAATCTATCACTCCACATTAAAAAGCGCCAAAACGCCATTTATTGTTGGAATATTGCAATAAAATGGACAGAATTTGAAATCTAAGACTTTGTTTCACATGAAAAGTAACAAAGCACAAAGCTTATTGCGATTTATTGGATGGGAAGCGCGCTACAATGTTCTGTTTATTAACTGAAAACAGGCTAGACTAATCGATTCTTGGGATTTCAGAATTTATATCGTTTCATAAAAATGCGAATCGATAAAAATCAAAAAATTTATATTTTACCCAGCCCTAATACATAGGCTACAAAAACCTACACTACACATCATGTTGATAATTTTCCATTAGTTTTATACTGAGCTAATGAGACTTTCTATCCTGTTAACCTAAACCAAACCCCTCGCAAAAACCTCTTTGCATTTACTTTAAGACATGTTTAATATATTTATTGAGCCATTTTCTTTATTGGGTCATTCACCGGCCCCCGCAGCGTCGACAAAACCTGACCCGCATACTCACACAAGCACACACCTCCAGCTGAATACGTCCCAGAGGTCAACTGTGGTCACGGAGATAAGCTATCATTCAGCATTGTGGCAGGCGGCGCTCCTGAATTAAGCTCATGGTACAGTTATAACCAGAGAAAGAGGGTCCACATCAGCGCTAAACAAAGCCGTCTCAGTGATAGCGGGGTCAGTGGGAGCATGTGAGCGAGATTCTTAAGCTCTCCTGCTCATTTGACCTGCTCTCCTTCCAAACATGATCACTCCACATTCATTCAGCTTTCATATAAAACAAGATCTGTTATGTTGTAAAGCAGCCTTGAGAAAGAAGTCAGTTGAGTGTTTATGTACTTGTCTACATTTCACAATGCTTGTAAAACGCAAATGTATGAAGATGTCTTGTGAGACCTGTAAAAAAGGCTAACAAAAGAGGGAAATAATGTCATTTTTAAATGTAATAATGCCAAAAGGTGTCCTTGTATCTGAATATGCCTACTTCTTTACAGTACGCAAAAGGAGAAAAATGTTCTGGTATCCACTTACTATCCCATAAGGCTACAGGGGAGGAGTCGTCATTGGCAACAGCAGCATGGCTGACGTTGTAGTAGGTCAAATGACAACACAACACTGCTGAGGCAGCACTGTATATTCAAACTGTATTCATAATACATGCATGCTTACAGATTAAAAAAAAGGGGGGAAAAAACTTTTTTAACAGTTGAGAAGTTTGATAGTAGACAAATTTTTACCATTATTTAAAGATAACATGAAATGACATTTAAATATTGTGAATAAACTGAATATTCATTGGAAAATATTGCAGAGTGAGACTTGATTTTATTCATAAGGATTTGTCTGGGTCACAATGATAGGTTATATTATTATTGATAAGGCATTTATTTGATCAAAAACACAGCAAAACCAGTAATATTGTTAATTGTTTTCTATTTTAATATATTTTAAAATGAAAATTTTAAATATATTAAATACACTATATACAGTTAATATACTTATAAATATATTCAATATATTCATATATTAATAAAGATGAATTTTTTTGCAGCTCCAGTCTTCAACTAAAATAGAAATCTTTTGTAACAATGTTATTGTTGCTGAAAAAAAACACAACTAAACAAAAAAATCTTAATGATCCTAAACCTTTATATATAGAGAAAGAGAGTACATTTTTGAGTTCAAGTTGTCTTTAATATTAATAAGTCTATGTGAGGTCATCTCAAGTATATAGTGTATATATTTTTGTGAGATTGTGTGTAAAAGCAGTGCTGCATGTGCACTGACGGCTGATCTTAGCATGTTCTCGTCACTGTTCATCTGCAAAGGATACAGCCCTTAATGAGGTGAGTAAAACAGCTGCTCTCTGCACCACTAAATTTAGGCAGTCAAAATCACACACGCATAAACATGTGCACGCACAAATACTCATGCGCCGGCAGTGCTGGCACAGCATAATTAAAATATTATTCATTGCATTTGATTTGCAGTTAAGGTTAAATGGTTGCAAATTATTTATTCCTCAATTAAACAGCACATGTGCAAAGGTGAACACCATTAAACTGTAAATACTTGTGTCAACAGTCCCCCCCCCCATTTTTTTTTAGCAGTGTGGCATTATTAAATGGAAATTGTGCCCATGGCGGAAACTAAAATTTGACCCAGGTGAAAATACAAATGAACCCAGCTGTCATTTGCAAACACAGGCATTTCATGAAAGCAGGAATTATAGGAAACAGCTGCCATGTAGTGAACAGACAATCCATGATACTGATAATTCAATGCTTAACTCAAGGCCCTTGTCCATAGATTCCCATGGAAAATGAAACCAGCAGAAGATTCTATTCAGACTGAGCACTGCATTCTGCTTTTATAGATCTGTTTATCAAAAAAGACAGAAAAATGGGCAACTGATAAACTGGTTAACTGATACTCCAAATATTCTTCTGAAAAGAACTGTTAAAAAGCCTTCATAAAAGGTGAATGTAGAAAGCGAAAGAGTGAGATTACGCAAGTTTATCATACACTTACTCAATTTACATAGCCCAATGTATGGCAGCACAATCTACTATAAAACAGCAATAAGTCCACAAATTTACCTTAATACAGGCCTACTGTGATGTCTGCAGTGCTGGAGGCAGTACTCCAGTTTCCCAGCGTGCCGCCAATCTGGAACAATTTATTAAAATATTCTGACAGTGCCACAACACCACTACTGAAACTACATCAAGGACAAAATAATCATCAGTAAAATCATTAAGCAGCTGAAATAATTCAAATGAATGAGAATCTGACTCATTAAAATCCTTATTTCGTCCCATCTCAATAATTTAGAGTGCATCTCAGCCTTTAAATATTGAGTGTCTCCATCATTGTGTGTAAACAGGGAATAAAATATGGATAAAAGTAAGAAATAGTGAAAGTCTGAAAGAAGTCAGTATGATTTTTTTAAAGAAATTAATATGCATTAAAGATGCATTAAATTGATCAAAAGTGTCAGTAAAGACATTTATAATATTAGTCAAATATTTCTTTCTATGAACTTTCTATTCATCAAAGAATTGTGAAAAATGTATTATGGTTTCAACAAAAACCTTTTTTCAACACTGCTGATAAGAAACGTTTCTTGAGCACCAAACCAGCATATCAGAATGATTTCTGAAGGATCATGTGACACTGAACACTGGAGTAATGATGCTAAAAATTCAGCTTTGTCATCACAGAAATAAATTATATTTTAAAATCTATTAGAATACAAAACTCTTATTTGAAATTGTATTAATATTGTAGTATTTTTACTGTATTTTTGGTCAATTAAATGCAGCGCTGGTAAGCATAAGAGACTTGTTTCTGAAACTTTCAGAGCCTTTTTCTGTGTCCTGAATCTAGCAGAGACTTAAATCTACAGAGAGCACGAATCCTTCTCAAACCTGGGCAGGAGACAGATAGAGGTAATCAAAATATATATTCTGTTCTTCTCAGTCTCTCTCTACCTCACTCATACGCACATCAGCGGGAGCCAGAGTTTGATCAGTGGCAGGCACACACTTCCTTAAAGGCTGCCTAATCTGAGGGAGTCAGGTGTTTGTACCTTCTGCCAAAGCTTTGGCGGAAAAGTGGCGCCGTGCAATCTGACAATGCTCCTCTGACACAGTTGCCTAGCAACGGCGAAGCTTGGGGTCTCAAGATGATGGTCTCAAGCAGGATTTATCATCTCTGACGACTTTTATTTGATCTAGACAGATTAACGGGGTCTGCGAGGAGTGGAGGACACACAGGCGTATAAAACCCCTCTCCATAAACACATATTCGAGCATAAACAGCAGGCACGGATAACAGATGTAGAATATGTCGCTGGCAAGAGAAGACAGGGAAACGAGAGTTACCTTTCCTAAGATCTCTCTCTTTCCTTGCTCCGCAGGCTAAGAGATCTTATACGTTCGACAGTCGCCTTTTGCTGCCAACTGCGGCTGATTTTGAGGAGATGAGATCTCTGGTATTGGCGTGGTGTGATGAGTTGTTGGGAGACTAATTGCGGAGTGTAATCTGCTCTGATTAGCGGGAGAGGAGCGGGCAGGTGTGAGCACACACACATCGGCTCAGGCCGACGCAGCTGCAGCCTGACCGCGTGCCAGATAAACAAAAGGCATGAGGCCGAGGCCACGATAACACACGCTCAAACACGCAGTCTCTGTCGCTATCCTCTGCTAATTAACCACCAACACACCTATCACACTTAACTGCCTGCCATATGTTTACATCCAGATGAGTTTTCATCTCAGCCACCTTCCCAGGAGCGCAATTCACATCCAGTTCTAAAGCGGCAGTGACAAACTATTTAGGAGAGCGCGCGGGACGCAGGCAGCACATACATCTTGTTTAGATTTCTGTAGCGTTGTCCTGGGCTAGGAAAGGCACAGGAAAACACATGCTGTGCTTGAGTCAGCAGGATCCGGGGCTGGCGCATTAAGTTATCACGCCTCGCTATCCCTGCCCACAGCTGACACAGGCAATTAGAGCTGAGGTTAATATCGCGCAACCACGGACCAAAAAATGCATATCTCCCTATCCCATCGCTCTAAAGGAGGAACGCCGGGTCCTCGCAGAATTAGTGCTGGAGCAGCACACGCGACGCCTGGGAGAACATTCTGCGGCCTTGGTGTAACCTTGAGGTACAACCGCTTGGTTCTATACCAGGGTCAGAAATTAAAAGGGGTTTGAGGCAAAAATGCCACCAAAATAAACAAAATTTAAGATAAGGGGGCAAAAAAATTCCCCTGTACAGTTCTATTATGATTGTCACAATTAAAGCGGAACGTGAAGATAAATGTGTTGGTTGCGACATTACATTTAAATCTGGTCTTAATTGCATCAGATTTCTTTTTACGCATTTTTTCTTTGCAGCGTTGAGTATTAAAACTAAATTACACAAGTTTCTGTTGAGCTTATGAATGCAATGGCCAATCACCAATGAAAAGGTTGGAGTTTTGTTCAGCACATGCACAAACTGCAAAAATGTATGTCTGAATTTTCTAATGTGGAAAACGTGATAAACTCAAAAATGATTCTTAGCTTATTTTGTCTGTGTAGTCAGAATATGATGTGCCATTTCCCCAAACACAAAAAAACTATTATTATAGCAATATCAAGAGCAATAAACAACAGTAATGATTTTTGTCATAATATTGCAGGCCTGACCTGTTTTTTAATTGTATAATTTATATACTTTGTGTACAGTAGTCTATTTACATTATGCATTTGTTGAGTAAATACATGCACCTTTGAGCACTATTAAACAGTCAGTTGAAACAAACATAAATGCCATGTCAGAGGCAGCTTCTGTTTTAGATGGAGTGATTTTGTTTGATGTTGATAACATTTTATTGGTAACAGTCTATAGTATTCTGATTGACTGAAGTAACTGGTTAAATTTAAGTATTTGACATAAACAATACAAAGATACCGTTAAAAAAAATGCCCCTTGAAATCAACTCTAGGGGGCAAACATCAGTTAATTTCTGCCCCTGTTCTGCACACAATCACTAAACCAAGAGTCTTAACCTTCTAGAGCAAGGTGAAGAGTATAAACCGAAAGGAGACGTGACGGCGATGTTTACTGTCTCTGGTTCACTTAATCTGTGTGTCAGATGACAATTTATACATGTCATTCCATTACCACACCATAAACTGTCCCCAGTGAAACGCTGCCCTGCTAATCAGCTCCCCCACAAACAGAATTAGATTTCCAATTGAATTTGTTTCGGCCTGGAAAAATATGACAAACCGCTAGGACAATGCAGGCCGATGGCCGTGGAAGGGTGGTTTTCTTTTGATAATCGAGTTAAAACAAAACATAGCACGAGGGAGCGCTTTCACATAGTGCTCTGGCGTGGAAAGTGTTTGCAGAGAGGGGAACGAATCTACATTCCAAACAGACAACGGCTGGCCAGAGGTCCGTCTCTTTATTTTCCCTTTGGCGTGTGTTGTCGAGGCATCTGAAGACCTGTGGCTCTTTTACTTATCTTTAGCAAACACTGGCGGAGGCTGACTGTCACAAGCCCAAAGTTTGTTCTTGTTGATAATGTCATGGCAACACAGGGAACGGGAAAACTGCACTCCAGCTGGGATGGTGGCAAACACGCTAAAAGCACACTAAAAAGCAAGAGCAACTTCAGAGGCGTTTTTGAGTTGCTACCAAAAACATGAGAACGTGAAGCCAGCGATTTGGAAGACAGTGATCATTTTAGAATCACTTCATCTTATTGAAAAAGGCTGTTACAATAGTGCTAATTTTAAATGCTCCTTGAAGCATTTAATTCCCACATTATCAGAGAGACCACAACTTCCAGCGGACAAATCATCTGTATGCAAGCTGAAGCACATTTCTTCAAGATCCGCAGAAGAGATCATGAGAGAAAAGCTGTCTAGGGTCATTAAGTAGGGTTTCAAAGTCACTCTGCCCTCTGACAGAGAGCGTTTGACAGGTGCTGCCGAGGCAAAGCTTGCCGCAGGAGAGAGAAATGATACCGTCCTGATTAGATCGTCCACCTTAGGGAAGGTGCTGATGCACAGAAATTCTAAAAGAGAGGAGGAGGACGACGAGGGTGGTGGGTGGGTGGGGGTGATGGAGAAAGAAAAACTAGAAGTACAAAATAGAAGAGCTGTCAAATGTCCAACGTTTCTTCCCCACATCGTACTGTCCCTGCTCTGGTGTGGTCTGGTGCGTCACCCCCAGCGGAGACATCTCAGTGCGATGTGTCAAGCCAACAGACCCCTATCCTCGTGCCGTTCACAAAACTGTCAGGCTCTGCGCCGACCCGCCAGCCTGTGTTACTACCACGTCAAAAAAAAAAATCAGACGTTTGAGAAAATAAACCGTTCTTGCGTAATCCACCGAACCGAAATTCATACTTGTTAACCGGGAATGGCTCCCAGAGCACTCCAAGCCCTCTCCCAATCAAGAACCGATCCTCATCTGGCATTTCATTAAACTCAAACAAGCAT
>JAFVLL020013461.1:0-22053 GCA_021397915.2 Tor tambroides | reverse complement strand
AGATAGATAGATAGATAGATAGATAGATAGATAGATAGATAGATAGAACAACAGGACAGATAGACAGAATGATAGATAGATAGATAGATAGACAGAATGATAGATAGATAGATAGATAGATAGATAGATAGATAGATAGATAGATAGATAGATAGATAGATAGATAGAACAACAGGACAGACATACAGATAGACAGAACAATAGAATGAACGATAGATAGATAGATAGATAGATAGATAGATAGATAGATAGATGTATAAAGTACAGACAACATTTTTCATCAACTCTCCTCCTTTTACAGAAACCTTTTTTTTTTTAAAACTGTTCATGGTGTCAGAAAGAAAGTTGGAATGATTTGTTATACATTTATTACATCTTGGGCTGTACGTTTAACAGTAATTGTAGAGTATGTTGATGTTTGCTTCAGTCTGAACCCTGGTGTTACAAACATGCTGACCCTTGTCTTACAAACACCAAGCATCACTGGGGTCATCACTCCTCATCACATATTACACTGTGGCCAAGGGCAATGTTATTCAGTTATTCAAACCCCCAGCTGCTAATGTAGCCGCTGTGCTCACATGTTATTAATTAACTATGAAACGGGGTGAGATCCAGGCAAGGCCATGGCAGGTTCCTCAATGTGTCACAAATATAACACCCATTCTTTGAGCTCATCATGTAAGTATTTAGTTTAAGCGTGATGGCCAAAAACATGTTTTTAAAAGCAGTTCAATGCTCAAAAATCGCACAAAAATGTCTACGGCGAAATAGAAATACAGTCACAGGAAAAGTATTTGGCTTACTGAGCCGTCGCATTAAAAACATGAAAGTTGATATTCAATGACTGCAATCTGCACCTATGATATAACAGCGAACAGAATATGGCTCCAAAAACCAAGAGGACACATGAAAACGATTTCATACAGTAAAGTATAGTTTACGCATACAAAAAAGTTCATGAAATCATTTACTCACTCTCATTTCATTACAAACTTTTTCTTCGGTGGAACACCAAAAAAGATATTTTGTAGAATATACTGGCAGTTTTTTCTATGCAATTGTAAAGGGAACTGAATCCTTCAAGCCTCAAAAAGCACCATAACAAATCATAAATTTTCATAAAAGTGATTCATACGTGCAATATATTACAAACACATAAGTGATTTTTCATGATTGAAATCAAGTCATTTCAGTAGGAATCCACGTGATCAGAAATGTTTCATGTGGGGCAAAATATTTCCCCACATCGGGTTCAAGGGTCATGGGAATTTAGCGTGTCGACCAACAGAAAGCTGCTTGGTTTAAAAGTGACTTTTGTGTGAACTGAGCTCCATATACTAAGCTATTGACAGTAGACAATGGACTTTTTTTGCACCTAAAATTTCTCTAAAGTGTCCACATCTTAATGCTTGGCCCAAAGAGTACTAGGACAGATTTTTAGTGAAAGCCGACTACAGTTTATTTTTCACACAATGTTATCACGTGACTTAACAAGACTTAAGCCCTATTTGGACAGGACTAGTTTTCCAGGGGGTCATTAGAGAAATACTTTAGTTGAGCTATTTTAGAAACATACTTCGCGATTTTAATTTTAATCCTGTTCGGATCTGCCATGTCTGTGTTTTTCTCACACAACCTCTGTAATAATTCCAGAGCAAATTACCTACTGTTTTTGGGCAAACTCAGTGATTCTCTGAGAAATCAAATCCCGTTCGAATGCGAATGTCTGAGTGCCATTCCTTTTGTGTTTTGGCCACTGTGAACAACCTAGACACTCTTGCTACTGTACACATTTTCGATGTGTTTGAATCCTGGTAAAGAAATTCAAAAAATTCAAAATCAAGAGCCAGATTCCATAAACTGTTAAGATTAGCTACTGTAATATCAGCACCAGGTCAGATTACTCACCTTCATTTGTTTTCACTCAATTAGGTTTTAATTACATATGTACTTTTACAAAAATTAAATGTGGTTTTACTACAAATAAATAAAAAACGTTTTTTTTGTTGTTGTTGTTGTTGTTTTAACTAAGGTAAATACAAAATAACCATGGTTTTGCTATATTAAACCTAACCATGGTATTTGAAGTAAAACTGTGGTTATACTAATGGCAATCAAACCGCATGACTATATGCAATGCTCCCCCCCCCCCCCGTAATAAAAACAGATGTTAGTCCTGTCCGAATTGGTAAATGAAAAATGCAGACTTCAGGTAATAAGAATTAAAACTCAAATGTAGTTTAAAAAACTACTCCCATCCTGCTTTAGCATATAGATCAGTTTTACAGTCCTTTTGTGTCCATTTTGAAGCTTGAAATATTTCAGCAGATAACAGAAAAGTCAAAGATGTTTAATCCTATAAAAAAGCTCATAAATACCCAAAACATATATTAGCAATTCCATCAGAACTACTATTTTACTCGTAATACAAACTTTCATTTGTGATGTCACTGACATTGTCCCACTCTCAGAAATAAAGATACAAAAGCTGTCACTGGGGCGGTACTAATATGTACAATTTAGGTGCTATTATGTAGCTTTAAGGTACTAATATGCACCCTTTGGGGATAAATAAGGCACAAAGGTGTACCATTTGAAAGGGGTCCCTAGTGAAAAATAAATATACTAAAATTTATTTAAAATACATTTATTTTGTGCTAAGTATACTACAAATACATTTACATATTTATGTACTTAATAAAAAATACCTTGCTACTGTACTTTTAGTATACTAAACTGGTATACTTAAAGTCTGCTGAATTGTAACAACTAATTGTGTACTTAATACACTTTAATTGTGCGAAAGTGCTGAAGTCCAATTAAAGATATACTGAAGTATATTTGATTGTGCTTAAGTGGAACTATTGCAAGTATACTTACACTTTAAATATCTAGCATTTAAAGACAATATTATTCAAAGATCATACAATCCTCATCAATAGTGACATTAAAACACATTTTAAGCTTAATATTAAGAAATGTGCATTGTGCACAAGTAGCACTCCAAACAAAGTTTAATTATAATTTGATATCAGTAAGTCTCAAGCGATAAGTAAGTAAATATGTTAATAGATTTTAACTAAACTTAGTATGAAATAAATGTATTTTAAATATATTACTTTTTTTACTAGGGGTACCACCCCAGTGACAGCTTTTGTAAGAAATTTAGAGAAATTTCTTTCATTATTTACTCACCCTCATGCAGTTCCACACATGTATATTGTTTTTTTTCTTCTGAGGAACACATGCATGCGCGTTCACACACACACACACACACACATACAAATTCATCATAATTTCTCCTTTTCTGCTCCACAGAAAAAAAGGAAGTCAAACAAGTTCACAAGGATAACTAAATAATTGGTTCATAAGAATTGGGTTTTAGAACTTTTCCTTTAAAAGTAAAAAAGTAAAAAAAAAAATACTGTTTGTAGTGAACAAGCAAGACATTTTTGATGGGAATGTTTAGAGGTAATGCAGCGTAATGCCAAAGAAATGCTGAATTTAATGAGTTGGATCACCTTGAGATCGCACAACAGCTCTCAATAGTGGCACACTGGCCAAGCGATACTCATGTGAGGTGATTAGAATGGGCTGCCTCTGCTGATGAGTGTTTTACGGGTCTCTGTTTTCAGGGAGTGCTGTAAACTCCTTTAAGGTGGTCATTTATCTCATTTTTAAAAACACATTCATTTTCGCTCCAACTGGTGCTTTAGCACGTCAGGTCACACCAACCTCGATTTTTTCTGTCAGGCAAGTTTTCTCAGTAAACATCATTAAACACAGCAGACGGTTGCTTACGAGCAGATCTAGCACTGGTTCTGTTCGAAACAATCACATATTTTTAATTATATATAATTATATAATTATATTTTTATACAGTATATTTTTAATTACGTAATTACAAAATCCTGAAACAACAACTGAAAGGTACTAATCTAAGTCTGACTCAGGGATAATTGGAAGGACGGTGTAACCATCTGTGTCTTATACCTGCCCGGGAACCACATCGCAGCTGGAAACACTACAGGAAAATATCAAACCTTATTCTTTCAAAATACCAGATTTCCCTTCCTCTCTTTGCACCTGCAATAATTGCACCACAATGGAGGTACTGTACGTAGCACAACATTTTGCTGTAAAAATAAATAAATAAGGGTAAACAGCAGCTTTCAGCTCGTTTTTTTCGCTGCTTTTTCTCAGTACATGCACGAGTAATGAGGGGCTACCTGTAATTACATCCAGCTGCTGTCTTCCCTGACGAACGCTAATTGCCAGTAATGATTTTGGAGTGCTGTAAAATTCGCAGGCTGGGCTCTGGCATCATGGTGGGGAGCCCTTTTACCACTGAGAAACGGCGTTAATCTCAGCCGCTGACTTATCGAGAAACTGCACTCACCTGTTTGCCATCACTTTCATGAGCTGATAACAGGTTTATTGGAGTCATAATGCACAGGTGGGGGTTTAAAGGTCCCATTCGGGTGTGAGGCCTTGCGAAAGCTTCGGCATGGGAAAAAAAGCAGGGATTAGCTGGGATGATAGCGGAGGACACTAATGAGATGTCTGTAATTAAAAGGCAACTGTAACTGGTAATTAATAAATTGTTGTGTTGAAAGAGTGTGTGGTAATGCTCCATAAGACTGTCTTATGTGGAGGAGAGGAAAAACATGTCTCGATTTGTAGAGCGTAAGGCTTTTAAGAATCTTGCAATATTTGAGTTCATGTTTAGTTAAAATTTACACACACACACAGAAGTTGGTACAGAATTTGACTAATTGCTGGTATGACAACTCATAACAGCACCAACTGGCACTTTCGTTGCTCAGTGGATTTGGAATAACTAGTCCATGGAATGACATCTTGACTATTGTAACTGCCTTTTCATTGGCCTACCCACAAAAACCAATCGCCAGATTAAAATAAATCCAAAATTAAGCAGCTAGAATTCTCACAAAAACCAAACGGTTTGTTCAAATCGCTCTCATCCAGTTTTCACTTCAAAAGACTTCCTCTTAAATTCAAAGCTTTTTTTTAGCATTTTATATATCGTTATCGACCGCAAAAAATTAACCTAAACTAACCTCTACTGAGTGACAGCTTTTTTTTACTATTAATATTAAATAGTAAAAAAAAAAAAAAAAAAAGCCACACTGGACAGATGTAGCATCATTTGTCCAATGTGGCTTTTTTTTACTATTTAATATTTTTTTCTATTTAAATTTGATGTTAATATAATGTTCATTGCTAGACGTATTAAAAAAAAAAAAAAGACAAATACAAAAGAGAATTTCAAACTGTACTGAGACATTTCCCAAACACTCGTAGCAGGGTTGCTAAATTTGCTCATTGTCACACTACCAGGAGTCAAGGAAGCTAGGAACGAGGAGACGAGGAAACACGGAGAATTCACAAATAGAGTCTTTAATAATCCAACACGGAGTGTAGGAGACACGGGAAACACTAGAAATGACGTTCAATACCGGACAGGAAACAAGGGGCATAACACACTATAAATACACAACTTAATAAGAGGAAGACAAGACACACCTGGAATCAAATTAAACACAGCTGGGACTAAATGAACTGAAAGAGGACAGGAACAGGAAAAACCAAATATGGGCATGGAATCACTGGGAACATGGAAACACAAGACACAGGAACAAAAGTCTGACACTCATACACAACATCCCATATTTAGTTTGACATTCTTAGGTTGATCATCAATATTTTCTGAAGGTTAAGAATCTCATTTCAACAAACATTGGTAACACTTTATTTCAAGGTCCAATTCTCGCTATCAACAAACCATTAACTAAGATTTTTGCCTCAATAAACTCCTATTTGCTGCTTATTAATAGTTAGTAAATTTAGGTATTGGGTAGGATTAGAATATGGTCATAGAATATGTGCTTTATAGGTACTAATAAATAGCCAATATGTTAATAATAGGCATGCTAACAAGCAACTAGTTAATAGTGAGAGTTGGTCCCTATACTAAAGTATTACCCAAAAAGTTATTGAAAAAGTGCTTCATTTTAGGAGTTTCAGGCCCTAATTTCTTCTCTATTCATGCAAAGTGTCAGTAACTTTCTTTTTATTTGACCTCCTCCCCGAAACTGGCAACTGATAGCCATAACAAGGATTTAACTGCTCATTTACTATCATTCCAGTCCGTCTCTGTCCATTGCCCTTGTGACATGAGACACCCAGTGAGAGAAAATCTCTCTGAGCAGCTTTCATCTTTATCTGCTGCTCTATTGATTATACTCTTCAGAGCTTTTGCTCGTTGGTGAGATAACTCTGGAGAAAATAAGCACACAATAATACAGTGCTGTACGCACCAAAGGTCTGGTTATAAGAAACCTCGCAGAACAGTTCATGAAGGCCTCCTTGCCACTATCTCAAAGCGGCAGTTAAAATCATTAATTATCAGAAAATTCATAAATCCAAGGCACTCAAGTAGTGTGAAAAAATTTAAAAGCCTTTATTCACATGGCTTTAATTTTAAAACAACACATTTGTGCACCGACACGTTGCGGTTAACTCACCTTCATCAGGGTGTCAATTTACAATATACTCAGAGTTCATTTAAACAATCAGTTCATCACAGGTATCAAAGCAACAATGAGCGAATTACTTATCGTAATTATAATCATACCCCAATGGATTCAAATCAATTCAAGACACTGTATTAAATATAACAAAATATTTATAACAAATATATATATATATATATATATATATATATAAACCAAGAATCAATTACAAAAAAGGAGAAAAATCCAATTCTCCATTTAAATCTGGAAATTGTTGCTTTCAGAGTGTAAATCCAGAGACTCTCTGTTGTAACCTTTTTATCCTATCTCCTCTTCATTGAGTAATTATAACCCATCATTACAACCATTCCTTAATCCTGCCCTTCTCACTTTCACTCACATAATAAACATCTGCCACTTCTAGCCCAAAACATAGTGAAAGAGAGAAAAAAAATCTGCACATTTAATTGTGCATAATTATTATTAACTGCAGAAATAACTAATGAAATCAGGAGAAAGAAGATATTCTTAACTTTGAAGAACAAACTTTTGAAAGTGACCCATTTAATCTCAATTTTCTCACGTTCCTACATATATAAGCTCTAGGACACACCAGATGCTGAAATTATTATTTTAATATAATGTTTTTAATTATAGAGCATTATTATAAGAGGAAAGA
Source organism: Tor tambroides (assembly GCA_021397915.2). Lineage (NCBI taxonomy): Eukaryota > Metazoa > Chordata > Actinopteri > Cypriniformes > Cyprinidae > Tor > Tor tambroides. The sequence continues at coordinate 14,835 of JAFVLL020013461.1, read as the reverse complement.
AGTCATGAAGTGCAAGAAGAAATATTTACTTTTTAAGAACTAAATTGAAAGAGCAAAATGTTTTTCTTTCCCAATAAAACTGTCTTCTGTTATTCAATATTACTTGGGTAAAAACAAATACAAAGTCCACAAAATACATAAATATTATAATACCTTAACATTCCTTAATATTACGAAAAAGGAAGTAAATACAAATGTCAGGAAACGACTTGGCACATGTCACCAACATGAAATAAAACCTGACTTTAATAATGTGTACCTCTATCTAGTCTCACACCAACCCAATGACATTTGAACTTATGACGTTTAATACGGTGGACCTTTGAACATGAAGGTCTGTGGGAACCTTTTGAAATAACATCCTGTAAAGTAAGTTATCTTATCTACACTGCCATGCATTTCAAAGTTTACATGTTTATTGTTGTATGCCCAGAGAGCAGTAAACTGCGTGGGCTTGTGTGTTTATAAAGGAATAATTGCAATTGTACCAGCACAACTGCCACCCTTGCTAACATATCAAACATTCCTCAGCACCTCTGCTTATCACTTTTGGCCTCTTTCAACTTATAAATATGACAGTTTTATCAAAAGTAAATATGTTTTAGAACTATTGCAAAAGTTACAAGTGATCTATATTGTGAGAAGTGAAGGAGAAAGCCTTCGAGGTGTGTTTTAGATAAAGTGCAAAAAACTTGATTACACTTTTAGGGTCACTGTCAGAAGTGGAATGTTTTTTATTAAATATATAATAATATTCTTTATGTATATTTTATACTTCTACAATTAAAAGGGATAGTTCAGCAAAAGATGCCATCATTTACTCACCCTCAAGTTGTTTTAAACCAGTATGAGTTTTGATCTTCTGTTTAAAATGAAAGAAGATATTTTGAAGAATGTTGCTAAACAAACAGCTGATGGTTGACTTCCATGGTACTTTTTTTTTTCCCATGCAATGGCTACCGTCAACTGCTTGATTACCAACATTCTTCAAAATATAAGTAGGCAGACTTCTAACTCATCAATACTGACAGTTCTAATGCCAGTTATTTCAGGTTACTTTCACAGTTTATTACCACAGTTTATTCGTGGTACTCTTGTGAACGTGCACCGAGGACACAGAAGAGAAGTAATTGTTAAATAAAGTCATTATTTTTGTTTTCTTTGTGCACAAAAAGTATTCTTGTAGCTTCATAAAATTACAATTGAACCATGTCACATGGACTATTTTAAAACAATGTTCTTACTACCTTTCTGTGCCTTGAACGTGGTAGTTGCACTGCTGTCTATGCAGGGTCAGAAAGCTCTCAGATTTCATCAAAAATATCTTAATTTGTGTTCCGAAGATTAACGAAGGTCTTTCGTGTTTGGAACAACAAGAAGGTGAGTAATTAATGACAGAATTTTCATTTTGGGGGGAACTATCACTTTAAGTGCTAATGTAGTGAACCATTATAAATTGCTAAATTCGACAATGGCAATATACTGTATAGCCGATGGTCTTCATTTTCTGTATGCTGTCCAAATAACAACATCTCCATCCTCATCGGAGCCGTGGTTCTCTTTCCTCATCTCCAACCTGCTTGGAGACTCAAGTGAAACGGCCTTGGATTCCGAATCTTGGCAGGCACTCAGGAAATTAAATTTAATATGGGGATGTGCACAGTGGGGAAAAAAACATCAGTGGTAATTGGAACGGAAGGATCTAGGTGGGGTGGTGGGGGTTTGTAGAAATTGAGATGTTGTCACCCAGTCGTCCCTATCATCGCCTGGGCACTGAGGAAAAGCAATTAGGGAGTCAGGGGAGGATGTCAGGCATTTCTACACAATCCAAGGGAGCAGAACGCCGGGCAACCAGGAGGCCGCGACTGTTAGTGGGGTGCGGAGTAATTGGGGCTGGGGGTGACAGATTGAAATCATTAAGGCTCCGTGTTTGTTTAACTGTGCTTTTGCGTTTAATGAGTAGACCTGCCTATTAATTTCCACAGTAAATCAAGATTCCTTGCCTCCGTGATCGCACTGGCGCTATCGCTTGCGTAAAAACCATAATTGATCCTTAATACGGTTAGAGCTGTTAGGGATCAAATGCGTTTATGGGAATCTTGGACGTGCCGTACGGGTCCTGTTACAATGCGAATATTACAATAGGCCTAATGGCGGAGTCGTGGGCCGCTATATGCCGGTTTTCAAGGACATCCCCTGGCAAAAAACAATGAGATTAATACCAGTCTTTCTCTCGTTCTAATGAAGGCCTGCAGAGATTAAAATGGGCCAGCTCTGATTGATGCAGAGAGCTATGGAAAATTAAAAACTTCCGACAATTCGGGGGTGAACGCATTTGGAGTCCATTCATCAGTCCCTTTTTCTCTGTGTCCAATAAAGTTGGCCATATCTCTCCATGGCGCTGGCCTCCCAACCATCATGGCCTGAATCAGATGGTAGATTATGTTCCACTGAAAACCATCGTCCCAGAGGCTCTCCGCTCCCGCCATCGAGAAAAGAGGGGAGAAAAAAAGAGTGGAGTGAAAATGACTGTGCCTCGGCAGGGGGGCCCATGCTAATGAACAGGTGGTGTGGGAGAGGGAAGGTTAAGCCCGTTCGGGTGGGTGTCTCTGGAACCCCGTGCTGCGTGGACAGATGTGCGGACGGGCGCTCCTCATCCCCCGCCTGTTCTGCCAAGCCAGTAGCCTGTGTTCAAAATGCTCTCATTTATCCCTCTTTGTTCTTTGTTATTTCTGGACTGGCTTACAGGCAGCCAAATTATGTCTCTCCGAGGAAAATCACGTCTTCTCCTTTCTATAGCATTTGTTCTCCTCCATGTGTATTGCAGAACACTGTTGCAGAATTCTGTGTGACACTTGGCTCAATGTGACAATGGTGTAAAATGCAGAGAAAGAACCCAATATGGGCTTTTGTTCCCATTGCCAAGGAGCTTAGAAAGCCACGTACAGCGCGACAGCGTTCAAAACGAGGGATGTCACATGAAGACTTTTGACCTCACAGATGAGAACAGGAAGTGGAGACTAAAATGTAAGCAGCTAAACTTGCTAGGGTTGGGTCAAGATGATCAGCTAGATGATTAGAAAGATCTAGATTTAGTTTTGATGTTTGTAGCAGTAGTGCTATGTTAATGCTTAGCTATTAGATAACATTTCATGCTAACACTTTTTGAAAAGTTGCACCTTTGAGTTCATTCCATTTAAAGTACCACTACTAAAGCTATACACATTCAGACAGACATTTTTTTTTTCATCCTGGCACAACTGTTGCATTTTTGAGAAGCTACATCAAGTAAAAGTCTGCATCAAATTGAAATTGTAACAGGCCCTTTCTCCCTACTGTGATGTATATTTGAATGAAAAGGTAGGCTTCTTAAAGGTTGGGATTTCGGAAAAGCTAGCTATAGCAAGCTAGCTTTGAAAGCATAAGATCCCACCCTCACTGCAAATCACTCTCCACGCCTCCTCCAAAACACTTGAACGCACACAGGTAGAGCAGAGGCTAATCAGCGACACGATGAGAGATGGCGTCAAGGCCGTCAGATTACCTCATAAAAACGTTACAGTACAAAGCACATAATATTACAATAATAACGCCTATTCTCCCTTGGTCTGCAATAGCACAAGGAAACGCGCTGATGATGTATCATAACGTATCCTTGCGTGAACAGGGTGCATGGAGATATGCAAATACATGCCTTGATAGGCAGCCTATCGTATCCCTCGGACCGAGGAATATGATTCGACGAACATTTTATGGTCCTGCGCCTTCCACAGATGATATAAATACATGTAAATACATTTAGACCACTTAACTTAGTGACTGCTACCGGGATGTGAAGAGACTTTCAACCAGCATAACAAAAAAAAAAAAAAGTTTTTGAACCAAATCACCTACCCTGCCTTTAAATGAGGCAGGAAAAAAAAAAAAAGTACGACGAGACTTGATTTTGTCCATCGGGAATTGTTTGGATGGTTGGATTGTTGGTGTTTGCTAATTGCTGCAATATCATGTGAGTGACAGGTTGCTTGAGGAGAGAGATTATTAAAATAAAAAATGATGTGCAGACAAATAATTTTTAATAAACACTGCCGTATTCCATTAAGAAATGTCCATGTCCATTCTGACTTTGAAAATTGCCCAACTTTTAATAAATTACTTTGTTCACCTTTCATTTCTTTGCACTCTGTCTAGCTTTTGCAAGAATGTTAAAATGAAACACATCCAGCTGGGGATATCTGAACCCAAAACTGGTCTTCCTTAATGGATTTAAATATTTTGAAAAATATCATTTTTTTGTCCACACATTGAAAGTCAGTGGGGTCCAGTGTTCCTCAGAAGAAAGCATGTCATACAGGTTTAAAACAACATGAGGGTGAGTAAATGTCTGAATTTTATTTCTCTTTAAGCCCAACCAGTCAACTAGTCATTCAGGCAACCCACCAACTATCCGATTTTGAAAACATGCAGTTTCACATGTAACTGATCAGTGTTGGACAGTTAGAAACTTCACCAGGTGTCACTTCAAATATATTCAATCTCTTAAGTTGTGATTGATTAATCAAAACACTAAAGTATTGCGGTGAAGTGGCGGTTGCCTCAGCTGCGGAAAAAACAACTGCAGTCTGAACAATGAGAGATACCGTGATCAGATGGGGAATCAGACAGCGCGAATGTGAGTCAGGGTGGAAATCACCTGCATACTGCTGCTGTTGTCTCTTTAGCTGCACCTGCCACCACGACGGAGGAGGAAAAAATCAGTTAACAGAGTTGCAACTCCTCTCAGATGCTCCCACCGCTGCTCCTCACATTACCCTCTGAGTCAGGCTACTGGCCCGGGCCTGCGAGTTTCGCTTTGACACACACGAAACTCCGGCTCGCCACAACAAGCTGAGCAAATGACAACTCCTTCTTGTGTCGCACAATACGCCGTCGCACAAAAAGCGAAAGAAAAAGCGTTCGACCCAAAACTGCTGTCGCCGGTTTTTGGCGAGCGCAGGCAAGGCTGGAGGTCAGCGGGGATTTTTTGAATTTTTTTCTGTCGCTTGACACCCACTCAGCGTGCCCGTTCTTTGAGCGAGGCGGCACGGCCACCTGCTTGCATTGTGGCCGGCAGCTTTGGAGCGCGGCAGGGGGGCCTGCAGGGACGGCCGAGCGCGCAACATGTTCCGGCGAGTTTGTTTGGAAACCGGCGGGCTGGGCCAGCGCGCTGATCGGGGGAGGACTGAGCCAAGCACAGCTGACAGACACGACACGCCCACTCTCTCACTCACAGTCACTCTCTCGCCGCCGCCTGCCTCGTTCTACATCAGCTTTTTTCCCCTCATCTTTTTTTCCCTCCTCTGCTCCCCATGCGCTCCCTTCCTCCCCGCAGGGGTCTGAAATCACACTTTAATTGCCCATTCTTTGCCGCCTGACCGTCACCGCTTCGTTTTTTGTGTCCCACAGGTGTGATGTCATCACTAATGGCCCAGGCAGAGAGTGCAGGTGAATCTTTATGGTCTCATTATCTTTGTGGTTTAACTGACAGGAGCGGCCCACCTGAACAGGTCTCTGTACTCCCCTATGACTAATTTACAGTCGGCTATATATTATTGTGCCACTGCTAAACGATCCGCTGCGGGAGTGACATGACCAGATATTCAAAAACAGCTCTTGTGTGTCACAGTGTCACATAATTATGTTAGTAATAGTGATGCGGTGATAATTTATTGCAACACGCAGTTATCTTGTTCCAGTGGTCCATGAGGAGATGTTTTACTTATTTATAAAGCACTATTCACATATCTGAATATGAACATATACTTGAACTTGCAATTGTCCAAAACACAAGATACAAAACAAAACGCAAACTATCTCTGTTCTAAAACGTAGTGAACTGTCTACCTAGACAACATTTTAAGGCATTTTAATCTTATGCAGCCTTCTATTCAGTGTTAATTTAGTATTATTGAGATACTATTATAGTTTTTTTTATTAATATTTTAAATTAGTTAATATTTTAATTTTAATAGTTTTTATTTTTATGTTTCCGTTTGCATTTTAATTTTGGTTGAAGTTTCAGTCATTTTGTTGTTGTTGTTTGTTATTATTTTTTGTATTAGTTTTTGTAAAATATATCTATATAATTTTTAGTTATTTCAGTTTTAGTTATTTTAGTACATGTTAAACTAAATGAAAATGAGATCTGTCACTTTGGCATCTAGCTGAAATTATTTTTTAATTTATTTTATATTTCAGTTATTCAAGTTAAGAAAATGTTTATAGTTTTATTTATTTATTTTACCTCTAACAATACTGCTTCTAAGACATGTTATTTTAATATTGTAAGGAAGCATTGAATTCCTTACAAAAAAAAAATTGAGGGTTCATTTTTTTATATATTTATATTATATATATATATATATATATATATATATATATACACACACACACATACATATATATATATATATATATATAAATTGAGTATAAATATGCAATATACTTTTGTGCTGAAAGATACTGTTAAAATGGTTCATTCCAAATAAAATGTACTATTTTACCTCATTTTGATGTGAGCTATATATTTGTATGCTTTGAGAATCAAGACATTAGCTTAGCAACATGCTAACATCAAAGTTTCAGTGTCACAACAGGTAACAAAAAAAAACAGCCTAAGCTGGTTTGCTAGTCTCTAAGCATATCGGGTTGGTCGCGTCAAAGAGGTTTTGGCGACTTTCATTTGGTCAGGCTAAGAAACCAGACTTGGCTAGAATAGCTGAAAGCCAGTTTATCCAGACTATAGACCAGTTAAGACCAGATTAGGCTAGTGTAAGCTGGTTTACTGGATTTAACTGTTCAAGCTGGTCTCCCAGCCTGCCAAGTTAGTGTTTAGCTGATTTAGATGGTTGGCCAGCTGATCTCCCACCATGACTAGCTAAAAAAAAAAAGTGAATCCCCCCAAAACCAGCCAACAGACTGCATAAAGGTTGCTGCCTATGAAGAGTATCTCACATCACTTATGAGGTTTGATTTCAGTTAGGATCCTGCCGTTAAAAGCAGTACACAGCAATGCAGCTCACTAGGTATCTCTCGAATGTATCTTATTTAAAACATGGTGAAAACAAGCAAACAGCAGATTCTCTGATGCTTTGAAAAGACAAGCTGACTTTGCATCTGATCTCCAGTCACAACCTTGAAACGGAAACTTTCCATCCTGCATTATGTAAAGAGTGACATTCAAACCATCACTCTTCAAATGTCAATGCTGATGGCCCCTGATACACATGTAGGATTGTCAGTGCAGGTATTTATGATGCATCATCCTCTCATGTCATATCAGTCATTCTGTCATTTCTCAACACATGATCAAGCAGTGCTTTTAAAGCACCCACGCCAAAGTTGTGATTTCTCTCGCCATAACAATCAGTATGCAAACACACATGCGTATCTATACATAGACTACACTGTCATTTTGAGAATCAAACCTGCTGCTGTAAGGACAGTATAGCTTATAGGAAAGTGAAATGAGAGAGCGAGAGAGAAAGATTAGAGAAAGCCCTCTGGGGGAAAACACCTGGCCAGCAGAGGCACGGGCCAGAGGAGATGAAAGAGTGTGAGAGCAGCTTTTTGATAATCCTCTTCAAAGCCGTAACAGAAGAGAAAGTCTCCCGGAAGACTGCTCTCACCTGCTATATCTGGCGCAGCAGGCTTCCGGAGTGTTCTGCACCACACAACTTTTGCTTTTTTTTTCGGTAGAGCGAGGTCTTCCTCTTCCTCTACTTTTTCTTTCTCTTTTTACCTCCACAGCAAGGGAAATCACCCTTTTTTCTGCTTTTTAAATGAATGCTTAAAATAGTGCGAGCACTCGAGGTACATGAGACAGTCATGCTAGAGCTGTTTTTCAAAATTTCTAAGAAGTAATTAATTCTAGGAGTACTTTCATCATGTCAAAAAAATTTAATAACTGTTTAAAAAAATACCTTCTTTCTCTATAGGTTTTTTAAGCGATACAGACTACTAGGCCAGTGATAGACTTGCGCTCAATGATAAGCAAAAGAACAACATTTAGATATTTTTTAACTTTTTGAATTGTTTATTCAATATTTTTTTGCCTATTATTAAATATATTTAAAAAATAAAAATATATAAACAATAAAATATTTTTTTAAACAAAATAAAAAGTAAAAACACAACCAAACAAAACAAAATACAAAACAAAAACAAAATTAAACAAAAACAGCCAAACACAAAACAAAACCATACAAAGCCAAACAAAATGAAACAAAAACACAACCAAAAACAAAACATAACATTATCAAAACGAACATCATTATCTCAAAGCATTTTTAGATTTCATATCTCATCAATATGTTTCCCATCTTAACATCACCCCTGGTTTCCCTAAACCCCAAAATACCACCCAAATACGATTCTACCCTACAACCCTGAACCACCACCCAAAAAACATATCTTTGCACACACGACCCAAGCTTGTTAAACACTGAATCTACTTTTGTGTCTCATAAATGATAAAGCTTTAAAGCAGCGGGGGGTGTGCGGGGAAATGGAGGTAACATCTATTATTGCTTTTTTTCTTTCCTTTTCCTTTTTTTCCCTGTTTGTAAGCCTGCGAGGCAAGCCAATTATTGCACAATCTCACTTTTTTATTGTTCCCAGCTGCTGAAATGATTTCTAAATGTCAGTAAGATGCAACATTTCCTGTGGAGTTACTGACAGTAATCACTTCCCCTCCCAGCGTTGCAGTCTTTAATATGAATACACTACAGAGCAGCCCGCCCTCTACACTTTACACAAGGCCTTCTCCATTTTCTTTATTGGATTCCTCTCTCTCTAAACCCAATCACGCTAAACACACACACTGCATCATTTTCTCATTGAGTGACTGCACCTCCTGGCACATTCTGTAATAATAAAGCTTCCTGTCTAGATCTGTTTCTACATTACATTTGTGTTCGGCGAGACCCCCGTATCATGGCGGGGGGCTCTTAGGATTGATTACAGCCCTTCGCTGATGGACGCCCACTCTTTGTAACTCTTCCTTTATTTGGTTGTCATCAAAAAAGTTGGACATAAAAGCGCAGTTATAGAGCATTCGTTAAGTTGTAAGTTAATTGGTGAAAAGGGAAACCTCTGATGGATGTAAACGCCGTTGTGCATGTAATACAGTGGTTGGTTGTCTCCGGCACGAGTGCGGGCTGGGATTGTGCCCAGCGGATGGAAATGGGAAATGGGAGGAAGAGAATTATTTTAGTGAGACATCGGTGTCTAGGTAACAAGACCAAGTGAGAGACAGACAAATAAAGACAGGTTAAAGTGCTTGCATTTAAAGCTAAAGCTTCAGCAAGACTTAAAAGACTAGTTCATCCAAATTGAGGCATCAATAACTTACGTGATGTTCCTTTTTTTATCCAGATCTCTCTATTTATTCAATAATGCACTAAAAATGCAGATCATACATGTGATGACTTAAATAAATCTCTTCTATGATTAGCATGTTTTTTGTTTTTTAAACTAAAATACTAATATTTTAGTTTGATATTCAGTTTGAAATATTAAAAACTGAATATTTTTAGGGGGACATAAAGTCAAAAATGACAGATTGATACAAATGTCCTGATAATAATAACAGAAAAAAATCCTAAATAAAAGAATACAATTCTTGAAAGAATAACCTTGATAAAAATGATTTCAAACTATTTATTATATTTAAAAAAAAACATACATTTAAAAAAAAAATCTTAATAATATTTGGAGAGAAAAAAAATTGTATCCAAAATAAAATAAAATAAAATAATCCAACATGCAGGAAAAAAGTTTTACTTTTTAGACTAGATTGTAGCTCTCGAACTAGATCGCAAAAAGATGTTTTCTTTTCTTTATCATAGACACACTTGTCATTGTCACATATGTCATTGACCATCATCTTATTCCAAAGGTTAATTTTTAAGGAATATCTTTGCCACTCTTCTAATTTAACTGAAGAAAAAGAAGAAAAAAAACAGAATGAGAGAGCTACATAAAATTATCCTAAACGTATTCAGTCCAATGAATATGTAAGTTATCTTTTGTATTCAAAAGAATAAAGAAAGGCAAACACGTTTGGAACAACATGAGGGTAAACTATAATTTTTAGGGGAAAAAAAAATCCCTTTAATGCCACGTTAATTCTTCTAAAAAGCGCTTTTGCATATATGGTAAAGTATATATTTAAATTTACTGGCAAGCATATCGCATTCATTGTAAACACAGAGATAAAATTTATTCCATCAAAGCAGACATATTGACAAATATCCAAGTGTCAGACAAATAGAGGATGTTTATCCGGGATAAGAAACAAGACGTCTTACAAGAGACACAGCTGTCACTTACTGGGGAACCAAACAAATGTGCGCACACACATAAACAGACACACAGGCACATAACCTTAGCGAGAGGTTGAGGATGTCTAACTAGGGCTGGGTATGCAAACAAACATTCCTGCGATTTTCTGCCTTTGTGTTGGTACCTTGTTAGTCAGGGTGATCATAAAGAGCTCGCAGGGCTGTTTGATCTGGTGAACACATAATACTCTTGCCGTTTTCTCTCCCCATTTCACACCCACATGTGGAATAAAGAGAATTATTCATTGTTTTCCACCGAGCAACAAAGGTCTGGCAGCTCAAAGAACATCTGCCTTCAACGTAGTTCGTTTGCTGCTCGTATGGATCCACATTCATTGATGATTTAAGGCTGAAAAGACATTTTTTGCTGTTAAAATGTGTTTTTGTATAATATGTAACTAAAAGTCATTTGTAAATCAATTTCTCCAAATAAAGAGTAAATAATGTGGCTCCGTGGGACTACCAAATCAAAACAAATAAATTTTGTATGACTCGCCCGACAACAGCAACATTCACTCAACCAATGAGATGAGTTTGTGGGTGTGGCTATCTGTTTAGCCAACCAATGATAGATGAGATGGTTTGGGAAACCTGTTTGAAAACAGTTTTCATGTTTGAAGTTTCATTGACTGATTTCAACTTTGAGAAAAGGAAGTGTGAGGGGTATTTTTATTTGGTTTTCATTTCAGGGCTTTTGTAACAAACAGCAATATATGAGTCACTACTCTTGTGAAAATAATAGGTGGTTCATTATTTTGCGTTTTGGAACAAAGTCTCACCTCATTGTTTTATGAAGTATTTCTCATGAAACCAAACCTGCTTCATCACTTCCTTGTTATTTTTGAGACCTTTTCAGCTGGATGCCCTACAGTTAACAGTCTTTTGTCTGTGTTTCTGCTTGTTAACATTTGTAAGCATCCTGTTTTGTTAACCGTTTTGTGTCAGGGTATGAGATGATGAGTATAAATGATTATAGGAAATAAGTCTTGGTGTCTACTAAGGGACATTTCCCTATGAAACAACCCCCAAAAGTCCCCCATCTTGTCTGACTCACCTTCATACTAAATCACAAACAAGATGTCAAAATATCTGGGGATTTCTCAGGACAACTACGTGAAACATAATAAATAAAATCTTGAAGATCTTGTTCATCTATTCAGACATTTAGGCATCACTTGCTTTATCCTGAATATCAGGTGTAAGACAGGCCTTGGCTTGTGCCAAGCCTTATCACTAAAAGTCACACAGTTTATTATAACACACACCTGAGTTCTGTATAGACGAGTGTGTAGCAGCTCTGACTGAGAGTGTCTGGACGTCTGGGGTCGCTCTTTGCCACTGGGGTGAGTGCACTGGCTGTAACCCTTCACTCAGGCACACTGAGCTCTGGTCACTGCCAGATTCACACCAACAGTCCCATTAGCCGGAGACAGATGATGGTGCTCAAACCAACAATGAGGCAGAATAGCTCTGGTCTCACATCACCGTGTGTTACCGTGATGTTATTGCTTTTATTTGAAGAATGACGGTTATTTGGCTGCCTAGATCAGTGTTTCCCAATCTTTGTTACATATCCGCACAACCCCTTTACGCACTGAGACAGAATCTGACCAGAAATGTTCTCCTTTTAACTTTCATTACATTTTATACATTTTATATTTTTGATATTATTATTATTACTATTACATATAATAATAATAATAATAATAATAATAATAATATGACCATTCTAGAAATTATGATCATTATTATAATTAGTAGTGGTAGTAGTAGTAGTAGTATTAAGATATAATAAAATAATAATAATAATAGTAATAGTATAATAATAGTACATTCTAGAATATAAATTCTAGAAAGTTAATTCATTTTTAATTAACTTTCTCTGATGTTTATTATTATTATTCTTATTATTATTACTATTATTATTATTATCAATTATAACAATAACAAATTATCAAAAGTTTATTATTTTTAAATGAACATTTTAGAATTTGTTACTGATGTCATTATTGTCATTATTATTATTATTATTATTATTATTATATGTAATAGTAATAATAATAATAAATTATTATTATATTATTATAAAGATATAATAAAATAATATTAGTAATAGTATAATAATAGTAACATCATCAATTCTAGAAAGTTAATTAATTATTCATTTTAAATTTTCTTTCTAGAATGTATTATTATTATCATCATCATCATCATCATCAATTCTGACAATAACAATAATATATTCTCGAAAGTTTATTATTTTTAAATGAATGTTATTTATGAATTTATTATTGTTGCCATGAATAATAATAATAATAATAATAATAATAATAGATACATAAAAACAGAAACAACAGCAATAATAAATGAACTTTCTAGAATTATTAGTATAATTATTAAGATATAAATTAATAATAGTAATAGTATAATAATAGTAACATCATAAATTCTAGAAAGTTAATTACTTTTTTAAATTAAATGTCTACAATTTTTTATTATTATCATTATTATTATTATTATCATCATCATCATCAATTATAACAATAACAATACTGCATTCTCGAAAGTTTATTTTAAATGAACATTCTAGAATTTATTATTGTTGCCATTAACAATAATAATAATAATAACAATAGATAACACTAGCAATAACAACAATAATAAATTCATTTCCTATAACTATTATTATTATTATTATTATTAATATTACATGGGAACTTTCTAGTATTTAAATTAGCTTAACAGAAAACACTGAAGAGCATTTAATTACAGAAAACTGACAAATCAAAAGAAGATAAAAAGATACATCATGGGAACAACATGAGACAGAAGAGAAACAAAAAAGCAAATGCAGAGTGGTGAGAAAACAGGAAACACAAAAAAACTGAAGAATTCAGTAAATCAACAGCAGAAGGAGAGGATCATTAAACTGCTATGTGAGAGTAGCAGAGGGAAAAGAAACTGAAGAGTTTGACAAAAGAGTGCGAAGAGACTTCACAGAGGTACTGCAGCTCTGAACCGTGGGGGAACGGACAAGGGGTGGAGTAGCTCAGATAAATATTGGGGATAAAGGATGAGGATTGTATACTGTATGCAGTAAGAAATAAGTAAGCAGCACAGGTGACGGTATTGGGAATGATGAGAGCAGATCTTTTAGTGCGAATGAGGAGGCGGGCAACTTTAGATTGGCAAAGTTCGCCTGGAGAAGAAATGTCTTGTGATTGCACTTCTTTTTTCTTTTCTTTTTTTTTTTTTGGTCCTTTGCCAGGCTGTGTTTCTGGCCAAGACAGAAAAAAACAGGAGAGTTGTCTAAACGTCTAAACCTGGTAGACAGCACAGAATGTGTGAATTGACAGGTATTCCAATGGCTGCTAAAATCAGCTGTCTGAATCTTCCGCCATCACAAGATCTGCCTTAAATAATTCAGTGCGCGTATATTCACAGTCTCTCTCTCCCTCTAGGCTGAGAAGCAGAGATAAGTGCATAAACTTGGGAAAAGCTGAAAAGTCAATTACTTTGACAAAACTTTCTATTCCAAGGAGAGCGGAGAAACCAAACCGATCAGAAAATTCTTGTTATCACAGCTATATGAATTAATGGCAATCCTTTCAGTTGTCAAACTTGGACTGAAATTCTGTTGAAATTATTTTGAAATAATATTACATATTAATGCTAATTTTAACTCTATAGAGTTCTGGCGTTATAGCTGTCACACCCACACTGTAAAAAATGAGATGCTTCCAGCAATAAACTAAAACTAAATCTGAAACAAAACTTTTTTAAAAAGTTAATAAAATGAATAAATAATAAAATGTTAATGTTAATAAAATAAACGTTAACTGAAATAAAATATAAAAATAGTTATCTGTTTAGTTTAACTTAATGTAATTAAATAACTAAAACTGAAATAAAAACTAATAAAACTATATACATCAAAAACGACTAAAAACATTCAAAATCTTAATAAAAAACTATAATAGTACTGTGTCTCAATGATACTAAAATACTGGTTTGTGTAACAAAAAACAAATGCAAGTTCCATTGCAACTATTTTAATCAATTATTGACCAATTACTTCATTTTAATTAAATATGTTGAGTAAATTTAAAATGTCAAGTTGCCAATATTGTAACAATTGCAAGATTTGATAACATTTTAAAGAGATGATTCTAAGTCTTGCAATGTTTCTTATCTCATGTTTTAGATGAGAAACATATAGAATATTGAGAATACTGAACTAAACAAAACAACAAAATCAACAGCAACAGTGTAAATAAAACTGGCAAAAAAAAAAAAAAACGTACTCGGTTACTAACGTAACCTCGGTTCCCTGAGATACGGGAACGAGTACTGCATCACTAGATGCTATGGGGAAAAACTCCTTTTTCTCCGAGGACTGAAGACTTTTTCAATCACGCAGTGTGACTGCACGGCCATTGGTTCGTGCAGTGAT
>JAFVLL020013460.1:0-18179 GCA_021397915.2 Tor tambroides | reverse complement strand
TGCACCTGTATATATATATATATATATATATATATATATATATATATATAATATACATAAACTTACTAGAACTTACATATATTTTTTTATATATTTGTTCAAATACATATTTATATATTTGAATAATATACTCAAATTCTGGCAATGCACTACTGGTCAAAAGATTATTCATCATTATTCATGAGATTTCATTTTTGATTTGATTTAAGATTTTTATTTTTTTTGAAAGTAGTACCTTATGCTAACCAAGCCTGCATTCATTTGACAGAAAATACAGTAAAAACAGTAATATTGTGAAATATTATCACAATCTAAAATAGCTGTTTTCCATTTTAATATTGTCACAACACTATGGTGTGTAGAGTGATGCACACAAAGATGAAGGAGATAAGTTCAATAATATTTAATAATTCCACGAGAGTGTGACAAATATATTTTAAAATGTAATTTATTCCACTGATGACAAAGCTGAATTTTCAGTCTTCAGTGTCACATGATCCTTCAGAAATCATGTGAATATTTTGATTCGGTGCTCGGTTATTATCAAATATTATTGCTGCTCAATTATTAATAATGGTTCTTATTATTATCAATGTAGAAAACAATTGTGCTGCTTAATATTGTTCAGGATTCTTTGATAAATAAAAAAGAGCATTTATTTGAAACAGAAATCTTTTGTAACATAATAAATGTCTTTACTGTCACTTTTGATCAATTTTCAATTGCTTTCTTGCTGAATAAAAGTATATAAATAAACTTTTGACAGGTACTACTAAATTGCATATTGTATTACAGTATATTTTGAAAGTTTAAAGTATATATATTCCGTTTGGAGAATTTATCTCTTTCAATCATGTTTTTTGTTTCAAATAAATTATGCATGCATGTAATTATATATGTAATAAGTATGTGATATTTCTTTGCATTTTGAGAAATGCCTGCCAAGTGTAGGGAGCAGTGAGAAGTGCACACTGCACAGGGACACTTTGAATTTTTCCTCTGCTTACATGTGTGATTTTCCTGGAGTTGGCAACACTAAATGATTACGTCTCCTAATAAAAAGGCTCAGTCCAGAAAGCATCCTGGCTGGCATGACTACTAGTGTGTTGGACAACTGCTTCAGAGAGCACTGAGCCAAGACGAGAGAGCGAGCAGAGAATGGGGTCACTTGAGTTTGTTGCTTGCAGGATATCTATCAGCTCCATGTCTCCACCCCCAGAGCAGTGACGCTATTAGTTTACCTCCCTCAATCTCTCCAGGCCCCCTCTTTCTCAGCACTCAAATCTTTTACCACATGGCCGAAAATCATTACAAAACCTCAGTGCTCATCTGACCTGATTCTTTTCAAAACAGACTGCATAACTCCAAGAATTTAATCCTCAGTTCTAAGAAAAATTGAAGGACTGCGATTTTGCCATCAGACATATACAAATAAAATTCAAAAGACAGAGAATTCTTGGAATTTAAATTGCATTTTGAAATTAAATATTCAACCGAGGAACAAAAGTGTTGTTTTTAATTTAATTTTCAGTATTAATAGTCAATGTGAACATATACCCACCATGTGGATATTTCAATTAAAAAGTACTATCAGTGTTTAAAGTGCCAACTATAGAAATATCTATACCTAGATGATAAATTTTCATTATATTTAAACCATTTTTTGTTAGTGATATTATTAAATTTGAAATGTATTTGCATTAAAAACGCAGAATTATTTAAAATATGAATTTTGTCATAAAACTTGGTGTCAACCTAAAGCAATTAATGCAGTTCATCTTCCTGTAATTTCAATTTCAGTTCAGTGTCCAGCGTATGGATGCCCAAATGTGAAACTCAATAATCATTTTAGAAATAATCCAAGAAATCAATAAATCAATTGCAAACCTGGGACAGATATTAAGGGGCAAGAATCTATCAGGAAGGAAAATACAGAAAGAGACCCTTGTAATCAGCCTCTGGTCTGATTGTCACTGCATCTGGCATACACTGTATAAATGACTCAGTATGATTCACTGTCTGCAATAACAGTCCAGCATGTTTAGTGTTCTAGCAGTACAGTAGGGCTCTTTCATACTTCAAACAAGAAATATTGCAAGCCTTTTTATGTTTATAATGTGTACCTGAAACAATAGTTCTGTTCCAAATCCACTGTATCTATACATCATTTTAAGGCATTGTCTGCATGCTCCCAATATGAAGGCCGCTGTAAGCAGAAAAGATGCTGCTGCCTCATTTTGGCCAGAAGCTAAGCTAGCATGTATTTGCAGATAACATATTTGAACAGATAAGACCATCCCAGAATGCATTGTCATGAGGAGTGAGAGGTAAAAAATTCAACCAAGATGTTGTTTAATGTTGATTATGACAACATAGGTCATTAAAAACAGTATTCATCTACTTACACTTTTGCAAAACTCCAAATGTGTACCTATAAAAACAATTCACTGCAGTTTCCAATTTAAATGAACACTAGAGGCAGTAAAAGACCCCAACGATATTTATTCCTCATATGATTACAGGGAAAGATATCAATTAATTTTCCCGCAATTCCTTGCACAATTCCATGACCTTAAAACACTATGACCATAGCACATGATTTGCAAATGATTATTTTCCTGACTTTTGCAACAGATAACCAGCTCAGTATGTATGGCTTTTATGATGTAGTAAACTTGCTTGGAAGCTCACATGGTAGAGCATTGCACTTACAATGCAGGCACTCTTCCCACTGTAGTTTATGTGGACATCAAGGCAGCTCACTAGGTTTTGAACACAACTAACGCTTTGAGTAGACCATTCTCTCTTCATTCCAAATGCTCTAGAGCTTAAGATGATGTCTAAACAAAGATGTCTTATGTCAAATGGTAACATCTCAGATCTTTCAATGATTGTCTCTAGACCTGTGGTTTAGACCAGGATATAGTTTAATCCATTGATGGGAAAGTGACAGGTACACAGTAAAGGTACCACAGCAGTGGCAGATGTGGCGTGAAGATCTGGAAGTCCTTTCTAAAGCTTGCACAAGAGATAAGATGCATAGCAAAGCACCTAAACTAAAGATTTCACACATACCAACCATTGCATTGAACATAGTAGTGGCATTAGTAACTTGAAGTCAGCAAGAATTTAAAATTCACCCTATCATTTTTCTAAAAGCCTGTTATAAATCATTTTAAACAATTCAACCATGCATGATTCATTTTACAAGCCTAAGGTGGATGGCTAGTCTTCCAGCTTGATCATTGCTGGTTTTGACCACTTTTTTAGCTGGTCAGGCTGGAAGACCTCCTGACCATCTAACTAAAACCAGCTGAACACCAGCTTGGCCAGGCCAGCCTAAACCAGCTGAGACCAGCCAACCAACAAAGACTGGTTTTCATCTTCTTTTTTTCCTTCTTTCTTTCTTTCTTTCTTTCTTTCTTTTTTTTTTCTAGCAGGGAGGATAGCTTGACTATGAAAGACTGTGAACAGCTTGCAGCTCCAGTAGTTTGATAAACTACAGTTTCAAAGTAGCTTCCCTGACACTGGTGAGGAGACTTAAAATGATCTGTGACAGATGTTCCAATACTGATGAAATCTGGGCGTGCAGATTCTCTGTGAATTTATAAGTTTTAAGACATGCATAGTGCCAGAAAGATGGCTCATAAAAGGAAACACAAAAAGGGTAGCACAATAGAGATTGCTGATGTGGAAAAGGATTGTGGATAAGTCTCTGTTATCAGTCAGCTCTTAGCAGCCCAGCACCAGTGCCTGAAGATGTAAGAGTAGCTCTTTACTGCCTCAATTTGCAAACTACTTAGTAGCACAAACACACATAAAAGCAAAATACTTTTATCACAGGCCGCATAAAACAAGCCTGGGCCCTGATACGTAGAAGCATCATAACCAGACATGTGATGTGATGCTTTTACAGCAGCAAAAAGGCTAATTAGCATCTAGAGCGGTTGGCTATTCTTTCTGCCGAATTTGTCATTCTCCTGGGAGGGTGTTGGGAAAGGGTTAAAGCTGTCTAACATTCACATCTGGGAGCCATTTAAAACATTCCACAAGGCTTACCACATGTTTTCAGATGGACAAGATCCCACGAAAGACTCGGCTGTCACAGGGGTTGATGGGCGGAGGAGGAGAACGGAAAGCTAAAACTGAAATTACATAATGGTTTCTCCTCCACACAGGTGGGTGGTGGGAGATATAGGAGAAATCTGTGGTGTGCATATGTGTGTGTGGATTGTAAGTGATTGGTGTGTTATCACAAAGATATTATGTCGTCTGTCTGGTTTTCTATGGCTCTCCTCTGTAACCACCTCCAGACTTTGCTCTGATAAAGATCTGTGCTGTACGTTGAACCACTTTCAGCTCTGAATCAAATACAATACACAAGGGTGGAGCACTACTCCAGCCTGATTCATGTATTATTTGTCCCGCTTATAGCTCATTGGAAAGACGTTATACAAATACACACAATGAGTATCACCTTGCGTTAAAAGTGTTTAGGAGGTACAGTGGTGCTGGAACTAGTTAAGATGTGTGCTAGATGTGTGGGTTGTGATATCAACATGACAAAGGCTTATGAATAAGTCAAATTAACACACAATGTTGAATTCCAGTTAGACTTGGAACACATTTGTTTGCAGTTTGTTTTGTGATTTTACTAGAATGACTGGCATGGATAGGTTGAGTGCATGAGCGTACATGGGGACTCATTCAATAATAACACAATTAGTTTCACTTAAATATTTTATGGTTCTTCTGTAATTTTGCGGTGCTAATTATTGTTGTACTGTTATTTCTATCATGACAACTTTTGGAAGATTTTAGCATGATAATTGATATGACAATGTTAATGTATTTGGTCTTTGAGGAATAGATCTGCTACACTGCTATTGTTGGTTATTGCTGTTGTAGATTATTGCTGCTGTTGCAGCTGCAAAGCAAATACAGGAACATGCTACTGCATGCTACACAGTACACTGCTGTGAGTATTTAAGACATACTGCTGCTGCATGAATAACATATATAATAACCCGTAGCAGATCTAAACAGGTGGAGCTGGGGAAGGTGGAGGGTATCAGAGGAACTTTGAAACAGCGCTGTGAACTGCTCTAGTGAATGCTGACCAGCCATTTAAATGTAGAGCAGCAAGCTCATTGGCTGCAGATGCAACATGAACCAATCAGCTTGTACTGAGTAGTTAATGTATTTAACATTGGTTTATTACAGATTTTGCATACTTTTTTTTTTTTTTTTTTTTTTTAAAAAGATATTTGATTTTGAAAGAAATCAAATTTATCTGTACATTTTCAAGTAACATTCTTTAATATTCTGTAATATTCTTGTGTTTTCTGGAACATTCCAGAATTCAACATTGTGTGTTAATTTGATTTATTCAACATTGTGTGTTAATTTGACATTGTGGGACTAGTCATAAAAGATCCAGCGTACACTTCTGAAGTTTTGGGTGACTCACTTTTGGTAACTGTTTATGTTAAACTGTTGTTAGCTCAGTATTATTCATGTACCATGTAATTTTCATGCATGAGTAATAACATATTAGCTTGTATAAGTTGTCAAGATGTTTTTTTTTAGTTTTCATGAGCACTGTTAATGACCCACACACACAAAAAAAGCATTTCGTATTTGTCCTTAACATTGTTTTAATGTTAATGAGTTTGGAGTATTCTAAATAAGCGACCACATGACTGAGGTTAGTAATTAAAACACGCCCACACAATCTCCATATGGTTTTCTGCACAAACTTTTCTTCACAGCCTTTCCTCACTCTCAGCATGCTATGCTCTAATGCTCTAGTTATTACATCTTGATTAAACATTATGAGATAAAAAATCATTATAATACCTACTAATAAAATAAAACCCCCTTTTCAACTGAGGATGCTTCCTCTTTATTTGGATACATCTTTGTTGCGGAAGTGGTGACAACATGTCCCCTTTGTCTCCACTGTAACTAATGCCTATGAAGGTAACATCTTGCTACATTAAATATTTACAAGACAGTCCATGTGTTGGGCTCTCTGTCTGTAGTTTCATTAGCTAAGGCAGGGAAGTGTGTGCAATAGTGTATTACTATGTAGTTAGTGTCATTAGTCTGTAGACAAGCTAGTTTGTTAGCAACGAACAGGACAATAAGTACATCATACATTGGAGGCAGGGGGATGCAAACAATGTAGTGGGTGTTCATTTTGAAGGCGAAGTGGAATGTGATCTTTAAAGGTACTTGGAGCTTTTAATGTTGACTTAAGTCCGTTTGAGGGCAGAGTTTGGTTTGTTTAGTTAGATAATTCTCCCAATATTAAAATTCTGTAACTTGCTTGTTTATCCACATGTCAGTCAACCCTGTATGACTTACTTTCTCCTGTGCAACACAAAAAAGAGATGTTGGGCCTTCACTTTTATTGTATGGGGAAAAATGCGATGGACATGAATGGTGAGCCTGTGGAATCGAAGCATGTATAGTCAGTTTAACAGTTCTGATACTTTGTTGTATTTTTGACAGTTGTGTACAAACCAACCAAAATATTTCTTAGTCTCACATAGCCAGACCTTTGACTATTGGCATAAGGTTTGGTCCACTTTGCCACATATTCTAGCTAAGAACCACCCACAACTGCATAACCAATATGTTACGGCCAACATTTGTCATTTAAAAGCAAGATATGTAGCAGAAAAAAATCTGTTCTCAACCACTTTTGGAAATGGTTGTATACTTTCTGAATTTCTGCTCATCTAAAAGTAAGATATATACAGTTTTGTTTGTAAATATCTAATTAGCTTTTTATTCTCAAAAAAAAAAAAAAAAACCCAGCAACTTTTAGTTGTATCTTTAAAAGGTTTAATGAAACCAACCTGACAACTGACAAACTGTGGCAAATCCAGTAATTTAGTTCTTTCTTGAATGCGCTTGTTGTTGCACCTCAGTACCTTGTTAACAAAATTTTGTTTCCAAGCGGACTCAAAACGTACACCCAAAAGTAACATTAACCTAGCCAATTAAACTGGAGCTTGTAGTTTTCTGTCATTTTTGCCTGCAGTGCATCAGATAGTGCACTCTGTTGGTCTCTCTGGATTCGCAGACAGGGGCTGTCCCACTGATTGACATCAATGCATTTCAAGTTGGCGTCTGTCGGGATGGACTGATTAAGAGTGCTATACTGTCTTTTCTTCCAGGGTCTGAAGAGTTTGTCCATTCTAGGAAGAGGACAGTGAGGTGGGCAGGGTTTCTTCTGGGCACCATTCTGATTTCAGACTTCCATGATCCATGATACTGATACTTTATTTGTCCACTTGGCACCAACATATTAGCTAAGATACCGAAAATGTTTTTCTTGGGAGGGTCACATCTCTGGCTGTGAGAAGCAGAAATGGTGCTCTGTGGATGTTGATTGGGTGGGCTAATGTTACTCCCAAAATAGGCCTGGGCAGAGGCCTGGGGTAGAAACCATCCAACATGATATTAACAAGGGTGTTTAGAAACACCTGCTGTGATCATACCAGGTATCCAAATGGAGAAACCAGGATTCACTTCCTGTACCTCATTAATTACCCCCATATGCTGACATGAATTATCACAACTTGGGATGACGTAAAGCAATGGCTGGGAAATAAAAAATAACAATGACGACTGCTATGATTCCCAAGTTTTTGAAGTTCAGGCACAAATGGAATGTGCAAGATTTCTGTGTGGGCCTGATCCACTGCAGCAACAACATTTTAGGTTGTCTATCTCTCTGTTTAAATTCCAGCAGTATGAATGTTTCTTAAGGCAGGCATGGGGTTCTTTAAGAGCTTATTTTGAGCATTGTGCGGAAGACACTTTACAATGTGTGAAAAGGGGCTCATTTACAATGTGTTAAATCTGGAACATAACTTCCTTTACGTCTGTGCTTTCCATTACAGTCAGTGCACGAGTCAAAGTGATTAGACTAAACTACACATTAAAGCCAAATATACAACAGAACAATTAGTCCATGTAAGGTGGCAGTAACTTCAAGGGAATGGTAGCTTTGCAAGCACGTTCACACCATTATTTTCACCACAAAAGCCTGTTTAGTCAGTTAAGCCTAAAATATTGGACAGGAAAACCCTGGTATTCTTGTATTTAGAAATTATATCTGGCTATTCCACACCACTGATAATGTCATATCTTTCACATGGAAAAATATGGCAAGAAGGAACACAGTTCAAAACCCATTTTTTTCCATAATCTGAAGTATTTCCGAGTGAAACAGGATTTTTATCAAGAAAAAAAAAAAATAGAGGACAAGACATCATTTCATCCATTAGAAAATTATTGAATGATCAAATATGTGTCATACAAGAATAGATCCTGGTTTGGTGGGGAAAAATTTTGACATCAGCTGAAAAGAAAATCATTTTCGAGGCACAGGGAGATAACATTTTATGTTTGGCAGACAGTTTATCTAAAGTGACATTGTATTCGAGGTAGACAATTTTATCATCTGCATTCAATGTGAATCATACCCAGGACCTTGACATTGCTAGAGCCATGCTCTACTCTGTGAGCTGCAGACATCTTTTTTTTTTTAAATATGTATAATATGCATAGATGAATTCTGCACAATAAATCCAGAAACATCTAAGTATATAAAAAGCAAATTGAGCCCGCTTTGATTCCCAGCACCAAATTCAACTGCAAAAAAATAAATAAAATAAAATAAATAAAATACTAAAATAAAATAATAATAATAATAAATATCACTGCTTTCAAAAAAGTTTTCTGAACAATGCCTCTGTCTGCTATTGGTTGGCCAAACAGACAGATGCCAACTCAAGCCATTAGTTGAGCCAATGTTTATGGCTAGTCAAGATGCTCATAAATTGCATTTTCCATAATATAAACCAAAGTTATATTGCTTGTAGCAAGAAGTTCAAACATTCATTAGTGTCAATCAGCATCAGGTCAATTCCTACATATACATATATTTTCCTCAGATTTACATGAAGCAATCTGAAAATCAGTCAAAATGCTTTTGTGGTTTGTGTGTGTGTGTGTGTGCGTGCGTGCGTGCATGTGTGTGTGTGAAAGGGACAAAGCTTGGGCTCCAAATAATTGTAAAATTTCCTGAAAGTGTTCTGAAGTAGTTTCCCAAAGAATATCACTGAACATTTACCACTAAGTAGGCTACAATGCAGCACCCACAGCATGAAGCTTTGCTATTCCTCTTTCTGTACATTTTTTTTATTGTAATGTCAGATTTTTTTAGGATAAAAATTATAATCTAATAATTATTATTATAAAAATATAGTAATTATATAATTCACATTAATGCACATATAGGCTAGCCTAATGCACATAAAATATGAATAGGCTATTCATGAAGAAATATTAACCAACATTTACAGTAATGCACATTGTTATATGCAATAATGCCTATATCGTATAATAATGTCTAATAATGTAATTATTGAAAGTTATGCTATGTTGTTATATCGGAAGCACAGGCAGAGACAGTCAAAGATGGAGATGAGAGAGTTAACGGGACTTTGAGGAAACGGGGCGGGTTCATTCACTCGTGTTGGGTTTCACACACACACACACACACAGATACACACAGCACACATGACTCTCCAATGGCCGCTGCCTCATACGGGGGTTCTTACTCAACTTTTATTAAAACAGATCTGAACCCTCTTAAAGACGCGCTTATTGCTCTTTTCTTGAGCGGACAGGGAACTTTACTGCAGCATCGTGCTGATGAAACTGCGCGGCAGGAGTTGAGGCGGTGAGCGGCAGCGGGGGCGGAGTCAACAGGTTCAGGTATTTATTCAAGATCTTCATTTACTCTCTCACCTTCACTAAACAACTGCTGAAGATAACACATGCCAGAGATGTTTTATTTAGCGATTAAATATGCAGCATGACACTGTGAGATTAACTTCGTAAATTGTTTTGCATGAACAATCCCGATAGTGCTGAATAATATGGGCAGCGTCTCAAAGCCTATTGAACTACTGTACATAGACAGCATTTTTGGGGCATATCCTGCTCATGAATGCAGTCTAGGAAGGCAGCTCTGTAGGTTTTGACAGTAATTATCATAACTTTGAGATTATTTCATTAGCTTACTTTAATATGCTGATGGCCTGTTGTTCTTACAGTCTTAGTTTTAAAGTGAACAGTTAGTCGATCATCATTTTACCTGCACGCTGAAATACATGAGAAAAACATTGTCGATTTTGACAGACAGGGTATATCGCAAATGTTTAGAAACATGATAATGATAATTCTGGCAAAAATGTGCTTAGTTTATTGAAACTTATATTTATCGACTATTCAAACACTTTTTATTTCTTTTTAAATGCTATGTGTTGTATGATACAGTAGGCTATATGGTTAAAGATGTTTAAATGATATTTTCACATGTCATAAAAAGAAATGAATATATATATATATATATATATATATATATATACTTTAATACTGTTGTTTAACAGTGTTTTTGTCACTTACTTTTCGTTTACTAATTTGATTGATTGATTGATGGATTGATGGTGATGGATTGACAATATTCAGATTAGTGGTGATCAATGTAATTGTTTCCAATCCAATTTCATGAGAAACTATGTAAGCATTTTGCGAGGTGGTGATTCAGTATGAATTTGTAAAAAACAAACAAAAGTCAGCACACCATAGGCTGCAAAAATGTACTACAATTTAAGAATGGAATTCACACAATAATGTTTCAAGCTTCTTTGTCAGAGCCTGTGAGCCTGTGAGTTCGAAACATTATCTTGTGTGAAGTCCATTATTATGTTGTTGTGCATTTTTGGAGTCTATGGTGTGCCGACTTTTGTTTTTTATTATTTTTTTTGTCGAGCACCCAGTTCTGAGCATTTTTTATTTTTTTTGCCATTGATGTACATGCCTTGGTTCTGCCTTGGCTAATTATGAATTTGTATAATGTGATTTGTATGGAAACATGGGATTTTTAGGGGGAAAAAACTAAGCATGAAGGTCCACGCCTAACCGCACCCCTAAACCTATCCATCAGTGGGGCGTAAACAGATCATATGAAAATACACGAATGAGATCGTACAAATTCATACAAATGAACCACCAATTCACATAAAAAATGACCATGACAGTGTGTTGAGTTTTTTTATTGATTGATTTTTAAACATTTACATCTGGACCTCCTAAACATTTGGTTACATCCTTGACAACAACAAGTGTAACTGGCGAATTCCCATAATTCAGAAGATCGGAGATGTTGCTGTTACTATGGAAGCCAAAATCGTGGCAAAGTTTGAAGCAAAAATCTGATTAATCTTTGAGATGATTTGGATGATTTGCTTTGTAGCTTAGAACACTTTAGCAAAAATATATGCACAACCAAAGCTACTGAGACAGTAACAGCTGTAACTCTTTAGTTTAGGAAACACATATTCAGTGTTCAGTATTAAAAGTTTTCCCTCAGTAAGCTCCAGATTTGCTGCTTATTGATAGTAAGTAAAGTAGTGATTGTAGTAGTTACGTTTAGGTATGGGGTAGGTTTAAGGGATCTAGAATATGGCCATGCAAAATAAGGCATTAATATGTGCTTATAAACAGCAATAGCACTAATAAACAGCAATATTCTAGTAATATGCATGCTAATAAGTGACTAGTTAATAGTGAATAGTCCTAATCTAAAGTGTTACTGTAACAGCTTAGATATCTCAAAACACAATAATGTATCGAATGATAAGACAAATTCAGCAAGATTGGTAAGATGAAGGTACGAGCGTGTCTTCATATGAATGTAGACAGACAGGATAGACTGAAAATTGCTTATTGTTGCAAAAGATTTGTATATAATTATATAGCCAAATACAATTTTGTACAGTCAAGGTTTTATTTATTATATTTGTCCCATTAAGTCTAAATGTTATTCTGTATGGTTTTATGGAAGCTAACTAATGCAAACTCTGTTACCTAGTAGGTAATTAAATCAAGGTCATAGTACAATACACTCTTCTCTCACACAGTGTCCTGTTCAGTGCTGTCAAGTGCGTGTGTGAGTTCAGACCTATCGTATTTACCCATTAAACTTTGCCTCGTTTCAAGTAACTCTTGTATGTGTTGGTTGTTTTGGCCATGATTTCAATCTTAAACAGCTGTTAAGTATTGTGTGTATTGATACACAACACCAATGCAAACAATGTTCAATACAACAAGCAGGTAACAGGAAACACGCCCCAGTGTTGTAATAATGGCTATAATATTTCACTGTTGGTGTTTCGTTGTTTGATGTTCCAAAATGACGCACAATCAGCTCTTTCTTCTTCTCCTGATGAGCAAAGACCACTTGTTCTTAGTCCACTTCTCTAAACGATGAGGCCAGTGTCAGCATGGGATGGAAAAAGCATTCTGGCATTAAGAACATGATAGTGACTCAACATCTCCTGGCAAATGATATTTAATTATTTCAATTGCTCTGTTTTCAAAATTTTATTTCAGTTGTTTTTGTGTGGTGTATGGACCAGATTGTTTTGCAAATTAAATCAGATGTGTATCCGGTATGGTTCACTGGAATATGATAGAGCTTCTGTTATTGTAGAGTATAACTGCTTCATTTTTGGCCTGATTTACCTCATTATAGCTCTTAGAATGGAGATATTATATCACATAGCCATATATTGTTCAAAGAAGCTTTTCTTTTCTCTGTGACCTTGATGATTGTTGCATTATATTACATTATGTTGATTATGTTTGTGGAGAGCTGTCTTTAACTGTAACAGAACTATCAATGTTTATAGTTAGCTATCTGAATAATAACACTCTTAAATCTCTATAATGTCGCTGATATTTGAACGGAACTTATACTTAAGTTTGTTACTGCAGTGATGCAAGAACACATGGTAGGTTATACAACCAGACTGCGCACATGCAATGAACTTGCCAAACAATTTTTCTCTGGAGTTTCTGGAGACGCTGCTGACATTTCAAATCATTGCTCAGTTTTCTATATGCTGCCCAACATGCAGCTTCTACCTCAGCCAAGATGATGGCCTATGCAAAAATACTGTATGTATGTGGATAAAGTTGAACATACATCTATATCCAGAGTTGTGGAATAATGTAGTTTACATTTTCTGTTGAAAGAAAAAAATTGTTTTTGCTGTATAGTATATATTGTTTTACATGAGAGTACTGTATGTATTTTTTGCAACAGTATAGTGATTACACAATGACACAATAAGCTAATTGATTCAGCAGTGATCCAGAGTAACATTTGGCTAGTAAATTTCTCATTTTAAAATAGCATAATGTTGTGTTATTTTATGCAATCTATTGTATGCATACTGTATACAGTATGACATTTTTTCTGTATGCATGGAATGCATGACCTGCTGTTTGCCAAAACAAGAGAGAATACTACAAAGAATACTATATCCTACAACACAGTGTGGCCGGTTTGACGAACATGCAAACAATGTGGGATGCACAGATATTTTTGTAAGATGGGTAATGCTGGTAATGCTTTGGTGATTTTACTGCCTGAAGACATGATGCAGCACCCAGTGCCTCTAGAGAGCATGCGAGTGTGGGAAAAGATGGAGAGACGGAGGGAAGGCAGGAATAGGAGTAGGGCCTGGGAAGTTAAATCCTTATGATTCCTGGAGCTGATGAAAGCACAGATGGCTCTGTGCGGGTTACTCGGGAAATACCAAGGTTCTTTACCTTCAACATACACACACAGTGAAAACTCCATTTATTTTAATACACTATCGTTTTATCTTCCTGCTTCCTTTGATGGTATGAGATAATCTCTACGTGTCAGACGAGACGAATCCCTGTGCTCATGAGAGCAAGAAAGAAAGAGAGAGAGTTGCAGAGAGATAAAGAATAGATAGATTTTGAGAAAGAGAGAGAGAACAGTTAGGTCATTCTGGTAAGAGATCACTTACACGCTAAAAAATGCTGGGTTATTTTTCTACTCCAACAAGGTTATTAAAGGATAATGAAAACTTTAGTTACATGAATTGAAATATATATATATATATATATATATATATATTTGTATGTATATAAGCAGCAACATAGGGAGTTTGGTCCTCTACAAGTAGTAAGTAATAAAAAGCATCATTTCTTTATTGAGTACATTTTGAAGTAGATTTAACCATTTTTATAAATACTTTTGAGTATTAAATGAAGTCTGTTTGTAATTTCCATTTATCTTTGCTC
The DNA here is from genome assembly GCA_021397915.2 of Tor tambroides. Taxonomy (NCBI): domain Eukaryota; kingdom Metazoa; phylum Chordata; class Actinopteri; order Cypriniformes; family Cyprinidae; genus Tor; species Tor tambroides. The sequence goes on along the minus strand of JAFVLL020013460.1, from coordinate 3,971 downwards.
CATCATCATGAACATTTATCTTCCCTGAACTTATTGCAGTGCATTCTGGGATTGCCTCAACATGGAACATGGTGCCCACATTGCTGCCCACATTTTGAATCACCCTTTGCATTGAAAGCACAACTATGATGTCTTAAAATGCTTAGTAGGCAGCTCGGTAGGTTTTTGAACAAAGCTGGTGCATGTGCATATGACGATTCCTCTTATGGATTTTTAATCATAGGTGTTTCCCACAGATATTTTATTGGACCTACAGGAAAAAGTGACTCTGGAAAATATTCAAAACTTATATAATAGGGTGGAGCTGAAAATGCATGAAAATGGGAAGAAGCAAAGGGAAAGTAATAGTTTTAGTAATACTTTTCGACTTTCAGATATAGCTCTGGAGATGTGGACTATATCACTGGGTCGGTTACTTAATCATACACTACGGAAAGTGCTGTGTGGAGCATAGAGTATATACTCTGACCCTGCCCAAAATAGTGTACTTGATTTGGTTTTGTGTCCTGTCTTATATAAGCCCATGCAATGCGATCTTATTAATTTTCAAAAGTATCCATATGTAAAGTCTGACTCTGGTGTACATCACTGATCTATAATAGAGAATTGGATTGCTCATTAAAAGTCATTAAAAGTGAATCCACCGTGCCGCCATATTGGTATTCCCTAGTATTTCCATACATTCTATTAAGTTTGAATAAAAACATCACCTAACGAGTCACCGTTTGTATATCTGAAGTCTCCCTGTAAACTGGTTATTTGTTTAATGTCGGGAATTTCACGCTTATTAAAAAGTCACATTAATATTCATTACAATAGCGAACATCAGATGAACATCAGACAAGATCCTCAGCATATGTATTACAAATGACTAAGTGCTTATTCTGAAATATGAATAAAGATTCATGCTTTGTAACATATGCACACACAGTATACATTATTTCCTACAGTTAGGCTATTCTATGTTTATGGACATATGCACATACAGTATACCTTATTTCGTACAGTTAGGCTATTCTATGTTTATTGTTTTATTCTTACAGTAGGCTAGCTGCAAATGTTTCAACAATGATTTTGTTAGCTGCATGCATTTTGAAAGAGTTATTGATTTAAACGTTGGTTAAATTAATAATTAATTCAACAATATAAACATTACATTTTACTCCTATGGAAACTGTAATGCTAGTAAAACACCATAGAATTTGAATATTCTGAAATAGACGTTGCTCATTCAGGAAATAAAATACACACATCATAACTTATTCTGAGGAATAACGTTGACTACATACTGTATGGTATGGACTTAAAGACACGAAGCTGTATTTCCAAAATGATGCATGTAAGCTTTGAATTCCAATACAGTATAGTGCAATAGAGTAACAGAGACATGTATTGTAATATTTATTGTATATTCAAATCAATTTCTAATACTAATACCAGATAAATGTTTATGTTAAATATTTACTGCATAATTACAGTGCATCCGGAAACTATTCACAGCGCTTCACTTTTTCCACATTTTGTTATGTTACAGCCTTATTCCAAAATGGATTAAATTCATTTTTCTCCAGATTCTACAAACAATACCCTATAATGACAACGTGAAAGAAGTTTGTTTGAAATCTTTGCAAATTTATTAAAAATAAAACATGTACATAAGTATTCACAGCCTTTGCTCAGTCCTTTGTTGAAGCACCTTTGGCACCAATTACAGCCTCAAATCTTTTTGGGTATGACGTGACAAGTTTTGATGGCAATTATCTGCCATTCTTCTCCTCGCCTCTTCACCTCTCATTCTCTGTCAGGTTAGATGGGGCTGACGCACATTTTCAGGTTTCTCCAGAAATATTTGATTGGGTTCAACCCCAGGCTGTGGCTGGGCCACTCAAGGACATTCAAAGAGTTGTCTATAAGCCACTCTTCCTGTGTGCGTAGGGTCATGTTGGAAGGTAAACCTTCTGCCCAGTCTGAGGTTCGGAATGCTCTGGACTAGGTTTTCGTTAAGGCTATCTCTATATTTTGGTGCATTGAGCTTTTCTTCTACTCTGACGAGTTCCTCAGTCCCTGCCGCTGAAAAACCACTTTACTTTTGGGATGGTACTCTGCAGGTGATGAGCAGAGCTGGTTTCCTTCAAACATGACGAGGTTCATCAGACTAGACAATCTTGTTTCTCAGAGTCTGAGGGTGCTTTAGGTGCTTTTTTGCAAATTCCAAGTGTGTTTTCATGTGTCTTCACTGAAGAGAGGATTGAGTTTGGCCACACCACCATAAAGACCAGATCGTTGGAGTGTTGCAGTGATCTTTGTCCTTCTGTAGGTTTCTCCTATCTCCACATATGATCATGGAGCTCAACTAGAGTGACCATCAACTTCTTGGTCACCAGACTAGACAAGGCCCTTCTCCCCCGATTGCTCAGTTTGACCAGGAGGCCAGCTCTAGGAAGAGTCCTGGTTGTTTCAAACTTTCAAAATCCATTTACAGATGATGGAGGCCACTGTGCTCACTGGGACCTTCAATGCTGCAGAAATGTTTCTGTACCCTTCCCCAGATCTGTGCCTGGGTACAATCCTGTCTCGGAGGTATACCTACAATTCCTTGGACTTCATGGCTTGGTTTGTGCTCTGACACGCACTGTTAATTGTGGGACCTTATATAGACAGGTGTGTGCCTTTCCAAATCATGTCCAATCAACTGAATACGTGTTGGATCAGTTACCTGTCTCGGAAATTGCAGCTGACACACCCACCTTAATGATTTCAATATTTCACTTATCGTGCCCGAAAAGACTGTAAACATTGCAGATAACATCTGAAGTAACATTTAATTTACATACAAATTTACTAAAAACTAATCCTGACTGATATGCTTCAAATCAGGTGATTTTAGGTCAAGGTTTTGGCTGTCAGTCAATGATGCCCTCTGCCCTCTAGAATTGAAAATATTAGCAATTGTTTATGTGATTCATGTAATTCAGAACTAAATCTTTTTCAACATATTAGGTATACAGTACAGTATGAGGTATACAGTGAAAGTAAATGTGAGTGTGCACTGAAAATAAAAATATTATTTGCAAGTAGTTTTACAATAACATACTTTACAGCAAATTTGTGTAATTATTTAATTCCTTTAAATAAAAAAGACCATTAATCTATCCCATATGTGTAGGTTTCCTGAACTTACTGGTTGACATGTTAAGATGTACAAAGACCTGGAATGTGCATTAAGAAAGGAAACCGAGTATTCTTTGATTCATGTTGACTTGAACATCAACACCACAATGCCTTCAAGTCCCCAATGCATGCTCCCATACACCCTCATGGACCAAAGTGTGGATCTCAAGGGCGAGTTTGATTCGTAATCAAGAATCTGAGCAGTACTCGGCAACCACTGTATTCATGTTTAGTCGGTTTCGTCATTGTAGGACCAAAATACACTGAAATTATCACCAATATCAGTGCAGTAAAACACTCAAGCATTATGGTAACATCATACACACTGTAATCAACTAGCAGACCGTAAACTGCAGACAAGCTCTCAGGTTACATTACGATGTAATTACATGTCACACAGCCCTAGGCACTCTACTATAAAAAGAAAGCCAAGCCTGTCCTTTCCCTAATTGAACCTGATAACATTTTCAGAGAAAAGAGGCCTTATTGTGATCAGCAGAATTCCCCACTCCCTCCCTTTGCTGCCAGTATCAGTTTCTCCAGCGCTATCTCCAGAGCTTAGACCCTCACCAGATACATATGGAGCTGAGTGTGCCAAGGAAAACCCAGGCCCTAAAACCCGTCTACCCTGCTGTGCCTTAGACTCTCTCTCTCTCTCTCTCTCTCTCTCTTTCGGTGTAATATTATCCCATCAGCCTGTGAGAGCTTGCCCTGACATAATCTCAGCAGGCCTGTCAGCTCTATAATCTGGCTATAAGTAATGATTGGTGGTGTATTTATGTTCCCCAGGCAGTTGTTAG
>JAFVLL020013458.1:0-21565 GCA_021397915.2 Tor tambroides | reverse complement strand
GCTGCCGCTGCATCTTCCTGTTCTAATTAAAGAGCGCAGCATGCAGCCCTCATCCTCTATACTTATCTACATCGTTTACAGCTGGATCCCTTGCTCAAAACTGCTTCTGTACTGCAGCTTCTGCATGAAGATGTCAAGGCAGTCACATGAGGACACTTCAGTCTCTCCAACTATGATAATGGGCAAGTGTCTAGTCTTGCTTGTGGCTTATACCTGAGATGGAATGCTTCACGAAAAAGACCCTGACTGAGAAGGTCATCTTGGAAGAGGTTTTTTTTCCCCGTACATATTTCCCATGTTTCCAAACCGCTCTCTATTTACCCAAACAAATCTGGGTCATGGGAGAAGCAATGCTTATTAGAATTCAGTGTCTTGCCCTGAGGGACAGCCAAGCCTGAGATAGCTTGAGCTATGACATTTCCTGGGCTATTAAAGCAATGAAGGCTCAGCAAACTGTCAGTGCTGATGACCCACATCTACCTTATTCACTGACCCATGAAATAAAGAGAGATGTTTTCTAAACTTGGAGATGAAATCCACCCAAGGATGCTAGTTGGGTTGCACCTAGGTGGCTTAAACTATACCTTGCATGCAATTTAGGTGTCTGCATGTCATCAACCAAAAAATATAATGTAAAACTTAATAAATCATTGTTTAATGTGATAGTTTTGAAACTATCTATTGCTAATCTTCGAAACCCTCAAACAATATCTGTAGTACATCTTTTTTTTTTTTTGAGGACACAAAAGAACCTGAGTCTCCCCCATCTCAGTTTCTCTTTTAAGCTGAATGTACACGCAGCTAAATCCAACTGCACGATTCAACATGATCCACAAGCAAACATACTCACAAAAATACAATCTGACCCTCAGTACTGATAAAACCTATACCCACATCTGTACAACAAACACACTGCACAAATGGTTACCTGTTCCCTACTCTAAACAAAGATCTCTTTATTTCTCCAGATAGAGAATGCTGTTAGGTGCACAGGACATGTGAGATTTAAGGAACGAATTTGGATTCTTTACATGCAAACACAGAAATAAAAGTCAGTTGGTCAGTTGGTATTCTTTGTTTAACATCTTCGTAATCTGTAATCAAAATATAATTACTTTTATTTTCTGCTCATGTAATGGATAATGTAAGCCAATAGCCAAAGAGCTATTAAGGCAATGCTTTAACAAACTCACATTTGCCCTACGGTATTTCTCGCTAAATATCTCATGTCACTTAGACATATGTCAAATCATGCAAGCAAAACTTGGGAACCATTGTAAAATATAACTGTAAATCCCTTTACTGTGCTACACAAATTGAATGTAATTTACAAATAGTAGGAGAAATTTTGTGAATGCTTTGCATAGCTATTACTATAAAATGAATTCAATAATACACTACATTACAGCCCATTACAATACAGCTATTCCATACATTCAGTTTGATGTCTAACCCATTTGACAGTTTTTAGTAAAATCCACCATGTAATTTTCCATGTTCTCAACATGTTATTTCCTTATGTTTTGGTCTTTGTTGTATACATTCTCCCTGTAATTTTGGAAGGTTCCTGTAAGTCAGGGCGTCAACAAAGTAAGTGAATAGAAAACTGCCATCTTCTTCATTGTAGCTACAGTATATGATTAAAGAAAACAATGCTGCAAAAGCCCATGGAAGCTGATAGCAACCACATGAATCCACAAATATGTACATATTCATCAATGTCAGCAATAACAATGAGGACAAATATTTTGTATTTTAAATAAAGCAAAAGATTTTTTTCATAGCGTATAGCTGTCACTAAGTTACATTAAGTCCTCTTGTAAAATACATTTTATATGAATGACTGTACACAATGTAGACCACAAATAACCTTTCCCCTCTTAATTTCTAGATTTTTTTTGCTTGTTTGAGCACAGGGTCTAACAGTGTGGTGTCATAGGCTTATGTTTGTATGTTATATTGCTCTGAAGCAGGCTGACACCACTGGTCTAATTGGCCTGTGACAGAGAGATCCAGGGTGCATCATGGTATCTGCCTTTCACACTCAAACACCTCAGCTCATTTTCAGCTGCTGCAACTTGATAGCAATAAGCAAGGGGTAGCAAAAAACGGCATGATTAGTCAAATATTAAAGGGATAGCTCACTGAAGATATTTACTTATTACTTCATCAAAACATTCAGGTTTTGATCATTTTGGTCAACAGTTTGGACATTCCAAACCTAAATGTTTTGATGATAAATTGTAGTTTTGAAAAGTACGGAAAAGAACTGTGTAATAGTTATTTAAAAAGTCTCCGTTTATGTTCCATGGAAAAAGAGCAGGTTACAGGTTTAGTACAATATGACGACTAAATAATGACAGAATTTTCACTCTCAACTGAACTATATCTTTAATAGTTTCCTGCCATGACGTGGCCTTAAAATATCCAGCACTTTTATTGTAAAAGGTTAATACTTAACTTTTAAAGCTAGACAGACTGTGGACCCACTTTTAAGCAACTCTGTTTGCTGCCCCAAGACTGTCTAATTTGACTCTTCACTTTTATAATTCACTTTAAATAATGTAATGAATTACTTTAAAATGGACACCTAATTTGTGAAAGTATTTTTCTAGAAAAAAACCCAGATTATTTTCTCATTGTAGCAAGAGAAATTCTGATGGGGTGAGTGAGGACATCTGGAGGTGAAGAACACTTCTTTCTTTGTGTTTGGTGTGGGGCCTGATCCCTCAAAGTGCCCGAGGCCTTCCTCCACCTACTCCATCAAGACAGACACCGAAATCCCTTTTCACATTCACAAAGCATTGACATTGCCCTCAACCCTCTCAACTCCAAGACAACAGAGAGAGAAGCCCATAGGTGTAACAATGGCTGGTTTAAGGCATTACTCTAACAAGCTGAGCTTCTTTAGACTACCTTGAACCCCACGGTCTCATCTTAAAGAAAAATGTTACCACTTCTTTAGGACATCTGTGCACCCACCTTCTTTCAACATTAACACCTCCCATACTAGACACACCCAGTCAAATACAGGAGCGTTATGCACACAAGCACTAGTGCTGAGTGTGGAAACAAAGAACTATTATTACATTGATTTTGTTCTGATTGAATAATGCTTCTGTAGGATATTTAAGGATGTACCACGTTGCTTCACATTAAAGTCCAGCATATATGTCTGGTTAAGCACTTGCTTAGTCCAAAATATATTAGCGCTTTCAAATCTCTTTTAAGGTTTAATTATAGACACTTATGCTTTTTAATCGCAAGCATTACTTGTTAATGTTCATTTAATACAAAACAATTTGCAACAGGGCCTTTACATTAATTTACTGATCTACAAATCAACAAGTAACCCAAAAAGCATCAACAAGGAAAAAAGGGGGAAAAAAGTCTAAGAAAGAAAATAAAAGCAAATTTCATTAATAAAAGTGCTTAAAATCAAGCAAAATCCAATTTACCCAAACTAATGCATGTTCTTTGTGTTATTGTGAGAAATTCCTTAGTGCATGTTATTCCAAAGACAAAATAGTTTGTCGTCTTAATCTTTAAGTCAAAACATAACTTACTCTTCTTCTGAAATATTTTGCTTGTCCATCGACGTTAGTATTTAGGCATTGTAGCTAACTCACATTCGGTCTGTCTCCATTCTGATGTGTGACGCCTACTTTTGGAGATCCAATCAATTCCCAGTGGATAAAATCAAGTCCCACCCTACAGTTCACACTTGGAAATATGTCAGATTATGAAAGTAAAATGAGTTGCAAACATCTCTTTGTCAGGTCACAGTATTATGATTTACAACTAAAATTGACATATGACACTCACTAGCCCTGCCGATGTTTGCAAGATTTATACAGCTCAATCTGTTCTTTAATGTGCCGTTAAATTTGTCACATTTCAAAGATGACCTACTTTCACCGTTCCATTCACGTCACACTCATTCACACTCAACTTCCTGTTTCCTTTCACTCACTGCTCGGGAGGTGAACCGAGCCAGGCGAACGCTCCCCCTCCCTCTGCTTTATTATATGGACAGGTAAAGACTAGTCACTCAGAGCAGCTTGTTTTGAAATGTGATCGCTACACTGCTTACACTTTGAGAATGACCATGCAGCAGAATGAAATGAGTGTTTGTGACATTTTAATATGCAGATATAACAATTTTAATGCAAAGGTGGTGCAGTATAAATAGTCTAAAGTGTTTTTTAGAAAAAAATAATACTAAAAATAAAGTATAGTTAATGCATGAATATTATACAAAATAAATTAGGTAAAATTTTGGTTCATTTCATTTACTAAAAACAAAAACAGTGTGCTATACTAAATTTTATTTAAATATTTTTTGAAACTTTAAACTTAAAAAAAATCATTGGAAATCACCACATAATACCTGCATTGCTGGTATTTCTTAAGATTTTCTCTTACAGACTGTATTCAGGTCAATCCATGTAATAAAACACACAAAGCCTGCAGGCTGCGTAGCTAAACAGGTGTGCGCAGAGCCAAAGAAAAGCCTTTTACACATACCTGTAGGGCTTGGCTTTTTCAGGATCACTTTTCATAGACAAACACAAACATGTGCACTGCGCAGAAAAACAAAACTCATTTACTCCTGCACTGACACATTTGTACAAGAATAAATTACACAAAAGTATGTCAAGATATCTGCACCTCCTGTCATTAAGAATTTATTTGCTTTTTATAGACAAATGTTCCTGATTTAAACCATAAAAAGTTCCTTCAAATGACAAATAAAAAATGCTTGTGCCTTCCAACACATTACAACATTCATAACCTGTTTCTTTTATAGTTTGTCTTGAAATCCAATGGACTTTTGTAAAAGCAAAATGAGGACAATAAAAATGGTTAACCATTAAGCCTTTTGTGAGCCGAAGAAAGCAAGTTCATTATCATGGTCGACCCCCACTCCTAATAAAGGTCTCTGACACTTTCCACATTCCCCAAATAACTGCGCTTCTGTCATTCCACTTAAATTGCCCAGTAAGCTATACCCAAGTACAAACAAAGAGTCTGGTCTGTCTGAGCTCACGCAACAAGAACAGGCCTTATTTGTGTGTCTGCATCCTATCTGTGCTGACCATTGGGGGAGGCACTAATAGCATGCAGTCACACAAACAAGGTCTGTTCTTATTGCTCCCCAAACCTCTTCCGTCACCATCTGTTCATTCTGCAGGTGAGCGCTGCTGGTTTTTTTTAGCCCTTACAAGCCCTTTAAGGCCAGTCAGACTAATAGAGTTGAGTGAAGGGGCTTTAGACACCCATTCCACCCCGCGTGGCCCTGTTGACCTGAATTCGGCAAGCTAAACGAGGGTAAGTGAGGAGAGAAAGTTTTTGCACACGAAGAGCGAGGACGGAGTATTACTGGGTGTGGCATGGCGTCCTTTTCCCCAGACTGCAACTCTGGTACATGTAGGTGCAAATACAGAATCAGCCTGTTGCCTCCAACTGACAGGTGATGGGGCAGGTGCTCCGTACGCAGGACAGACCATGGGAGGAGTTAGAGAGCGCTTTATGGGATAAAATGAACTGCAAAGTCTCAGAAATTGCATGCATTACATTTAAGTCAAATGATACAAATACTATTTCTGACATGACAGTGACGAAAAGTACTATGGTTGTACCATGGTGATTGAATACCATGGAAACCATGGAACTGAATGATTACCATATTTATATAACATGGCATGGGGGTCAATGGCGTAAAAGAACAATAAAGTAAAAATGTCTCTAAAAATGTCATGTGGTGTAACCATTAAAAAAAATTGTAAATTTAAGTAAAAAGCATATTTTGGTTACACCTTGAACACACGAGTGTATCTTAATCATTTTTTTTTTTAAAAATATATACATATATAAAGAATTTTTTTATTATTATTTTTGTATTTAAATATAATTTGTAATTTGTGGTGCTGGTGCTTTGCTTTGGCAGACGAATGAATAACTAAATAACTCAAATTAATAGTAATTATAAATAAATTATAACTATAAATTTACAAAATATTTCTAAGAAATACTACCATTACATGTATAACATTTTAACATACATTTTATTTATTTAGTTTTATTTACAAAAAATTCTAGGAAATACTACCAAAAAATGTATAACATTGTAACATAAGTACACACAAATAAATATATATATATATACATATATACATACACATACATACACACACACACACAAACAAAATACTAAGAAATACTACCATTTTACTTTCAGATCGGATCTAATAAAATGTACATTTTTTCATTTGCCTTTTTCCTTTGATATAACACCCACTTATATCACCCTGACATTTATTTACTTTATGTCCTAAAAAAATATCTAGATGAATTTGAATTCAGAAATTACAAACGTGCTCATCATAGAAGATGTGTACTCATTGCAATGTATTTCTGAATCAATTAATTGATCTGACACAAAAATTACATCTTATCATTGACCGTAAAGAGTAAAAAAAAAAAAAAAACTGTATTTTCCTTGTACACATGGCAGTTCAGTTGTATTGTTACCAAACATCCCGTGCCATCTATTGCTCCCTCCAGTCTGTTCTTATCTCTACCAGCATATATGAGCAATCCAGAGCTGCTGAGAACTATGAGAATGCAATGAGTCACACAAACACACATAGACTGGCACGGCCGAGCTGGTTACGATAGACATTCCAAAGGTCTGGCCGCCCCCCCACTGTCTCTCTGATCTTCATATCTGCCAACATGTTAACTAAAGCAAAGCACCATCAAACCACACCCTTTGGGATCCATCCATGCTCAAACACACATCCTAAAAGCTCACCCCTCTAACAAATTCACTGTCTTCATGGGCCTTTAATCAGTGGAGATGAAGGAAGCAAAAATCATCTGATCTCACTCCATTCAAAAAGAACCCATATTTGAGGGATATAATCACTCTAATACTAAAAGGATATCTCTTACACATCCAATGGTGTTACGAAGCAAATGTAGACAATGGTTTCTGAGGCTATACAGGATGAGAATGAATAAGGCAGGGAGATTTTATTGTGACATGATACTTTTTTTATTTACCCCACATCCTCATGTGGGCATTCACTCATGACTCACGTTAAAAGGATCTCTCAGTTTCCAGGCAAATGACTTAAACTTGGATGTTATGAAGCCAGTTTAAGCTGCGAGGTTTCTGCTTTTTAATAATTTCGTCTGGGCAGCCGGGATAATTGCTATTCCCGCACAGCAGTGTAGCGGAGAACATAAAGCCTTCCATCAAACAGGTGCTAGGTCATAAAGAGGACGTCTCACCCTCCCGCTCAGAAAGAAAAGAAAACACTCTCCAAAACACATGCTCCACACATGGCATGAAACAATCAGTCTGTGACCTTATATGAAAACAGACAGCTAAGTCACAGACACATTAACAGACACACAAAATGATGATGCAACAGTACTCTATGAATCATGACTTCAATAGAAGAGCATATAGTCCAGATTTATGATCAAGCAAGTGGACAGATCTCCTGTTTAAAAACAGATGTGGAAGACCTATTGATTTTACTGGAATAACTGCCATGTTATTATCATAACTTCCCATTAGTGTTGTTATTGTCAACTAAAAATACATAAAATTTTCTTTCAGGAAAACACTAGCTGTCAAATGATTATAAGCAGTGTCTCTTGTGTCTTGGTTTTTTCCTTGTTTTTTTTTTTGTTTTTTTGTGGTGACCACTGGGAGGTTAAATTAAAATAAATATTAAATCCTATCAATATGAACGCAAACATTTCTTATCAAACTCTTCCAAGAGCAATTTATCTGGACTTTGCTATACACAATTATTTTATAGCTTTTTTACTCTTTTACTGCACATCAACAATGATCTCACTTGTGTCATTTTTTTTTATTCTCCTAAGAAATCGATCTGAGACAAAGTTAATATGTAAATGATACATAACCTGGAACTTAATTAGGTTTCATGAGCTCTTAACATCACATCTATATATACAGTGAATTGTGTGTTTGACAGGAAAGAAGGCATATGCATTGATGTTATGTTAAGATATATATATATATATATATATATATATATATATATATATATATATATATATATATATATATATGAAGAGTTTATTTGCAAAAACAGATGACTCCGTTTTTTAACATTTTCAAAAATCATGTTTTTAACTGTTATCATCATGTTTTTACTGTGTTTTATGTTAGTTAGCTCTATTTTTTGTTATTTTTTAACCTAATCAGAATAACCCAACTGCAGTTTGATTGAGATTAATTGGAATGCACAATAAAAAAAAACATGATTTTCGATCTGTTTTAGCAAATGAACTCTTCATATAAATAAACAAATATTTCTATATTGCTTCACATAGTACAGCACTCTGACATTGAGTTCATGACTGTGCTGCCATCTATCCATGTGCAGTTCTTTTACAATGTGTTCCAGACATGCAGTCACCTGCCCCTCACATCAACAGAAGCTCACGCATGCACACACTTACCATCTCTTCTCCCTGCAGCAGTAGAATATTCAGGGCTCGTATCCCGCTCAATCTATTGCACTATTATGCATGCAACATTAAGTAGCTTGCAAGCGATCGGTAGCATGGCCATATTTGCATCTGATTTGATGTCTGTTAGGAGGACTGGAGGGCAGTGTTTCTGCTTGCTCTACCAGGATTTTATAAACTGGACCATATCCCAGGCGTATCATGAGATTTGTCTGTGCAGGTGATAAGTGGAAAATCAAAACATTATACTTCATGCATGAGCATCTGTTCAAGCAAGAAAAAAAAGTGTCTGGCAGTGCAACCCAGCAGGACAGATATAAATGATAATAATATGTTTAGTGACCTTAAACATTAACCATGTTACACAGTAAACAAGAAGCCATAAGATTACAACGTCGAGAAGTAACAGTAGGCAAAATAAACTGTCAGCCACTTCTTTAAACAGCTAACAACCAGGAAGATTCAAAAATCTGAGACCACTAGTGACAATGATTTAATTAAAAAAAAAAAAATGAAATACACTTAAAGTTTACTTTTGTTATATAGTAAAAATACAAACATATGTATAAAATAGAAACATAATACATTTAATTTAAATGCATTACTTTTATTAGGAATATTTTCATAACCATTTGAGTGAGCTTGAATTGAAAAACTGATAGGAATTTCATACTTTCTTAGTATGACAGCAGCACACAAGCTGCAGGAATCCACAGGTTTGTGTTAAACCTGATGTTCATGTTCTCTTGAGCTTCAATGGAAGCAAGAACATCTGACTGTCTGTACAAAGTAGTTCACATGATCAAAGCTACAAATTTACTTGATTAGTGACCAAAAAAAAATCTGAATCTGAAATGTTTCTTCTTTATTGCATTGTTTCTTTCTTTTCTAAATCCTAAAACCTTTCATTTATTTCCTAGAGTAAATTAGATTCTGAATCCAAGATTTTCAGTGTGGTCTCAGACTGTTGGTCTACTGCATAGTGTAACACAACATACACAGTCTTTCCCCAAAACATCATCTAAAATGCAACAGATCTCCACAGATTTAGAGAAAAAAAAAAACAGTACCTCATTTGTATCAGTGGACTGTGGGCTGGATGGGGTCCAACTCCAGTGTGCAAATCCAAGTCATCCAGGATTGTGGCTGAGGTGTTATAGTGTCCATGACTGCCTTGTGTTCCTCTCGGTTACTTTGTTTCCCCTCAGCTGCACTCAAACTCAATCAACAACGCTGCAGCTTGAGCCCAGATGATCCGAGTGTTCTCTTCAGTCCCCTTCACACACAAAAATACAGTTGACAGCACACAAATAAAACCCTAATAACCGTTCTAGCTACTCAAAATCACAGATTTCTCCTCCATATCATTCCTTTTCTCTCATATTTCCCCTTCTCTCCGGCAACAAATGAAGACAGACATTTGTGTCCTGCTCTCTCGCACTGTCTCTGGCTCCCTCTTGCACTTATTTATGGTTTTATTTCTAACACCTGCCAGCAGAGGAAAAGGAGAGAGGCGCAAGCTGTCGTCTGGTTCAGAGGAGAGTCCTTCCTGCCAAGGAGGGAGAAAGAGCATGAGTGTGTGTGTGTGTGGGTCTGGATTCCTGTGTGTCAACAGCAGTACTTTGCAAGTGGATAGTAGGCGGTCGGTTAGGAGGGTTAGTTTGGTGGGGGCGTGAGATAGAGGGTGGGAAGAAGACTGTATGCGAATATCCATGCATGCGAGTGTGTGCATGTGTGTGTGTATAATTAGGTAAGTATCAGTTTGAAGACAGCAAGTAGCTGAGAGGGCATGCCGAAACTCACTCAGATATGCTCTTTAAATCTTCTTTAACTCCTCTCCCTTTTACACACCTCATTTATTCACTTTAGAGGAACTGAAAGAGTCATTTATCAGGCAAGCACGTGTGAAAGTCTAGAAGATCAGCAAAAAAAAAACCTATTCATGTTAATCTCCAGCCAATTATTGATGTCTCTGCACTGAGAAATTAGTTTATTCAGGAGTGAAAGCACATTAAAGAATGCCGGTTTTGTGGGTCACTCCTGCAGGTGATGAAGAACATGGAGTCCGTTATTAATTAATAAGAAAAAGGGCTGCTGTCCACGTCGCATACTTTAGTAGCTTGACATGTACCAACCAACCCTTCCTGCAGGCTGAACGGCATAGGAACGCACAGCAATCATAACAAACAAAAAAATGAAGTAGAGGAGGAGAGAGAGAGAGAGAGAGAGAGAGAGAGAGAGAGAGAGAAGTCAAAGAGCCTGAGGCGATGGAGATTCTTTTTCGTTTTTTGAGTGGGTGGGGTTAGAGACAAATCATTATCAGAACACCTGTCTGCTTCTGACTTTAATAAATCAGAGTTGCTTGATCCATTCCAGTAAAAAACTAGTGGAAGTCGGGTGCATTTTTGGTCGGTAAAGGTCTTCATAAGGGCAGGTTGCTCGCACAAAGCTTGATGGTTTGATCAAATTAAATGGAATGTGAGAACCAGAGATCTTCTGCAGAAAGTAGAGCTGAAAAGTGGGGCAGAAGTTGCCTACATGGACATGTTAACCAAAGATTAAGGATCTGAAGCATTTGCCAGCTGGCATTGGCTCTCGGCTCTGGAACACAGAACATCAATGGCTTAGCATTAGTGTTGTCTTGTTCACCTTTTTAACTTGTTCAAGCATATCATTTTCGTTCTTGTTCAAGCTAACCATTTTTGCACAATTAGCCATTGTTCGACAAGACAGGCGTAAGAATTAAAAAGGGTAGTATGGCCAAAATTCATTCTGTGATCATTTACTTTTATTTATATTGTAAAAGTATATTGTATATATTGTAAAAGTTATATTGTTCCAAACTCAACTTTTTTTTCTTCTATGGGATAATAATGGAGATGTTTGGAAGAATGTTCAAGCTGCTGTTTTCCATACAATGAAGGTGAATGGTGACCACAAAACAGTGACCACGAAATTTTCAGTGACTCGTGATTTACATTTCATTATGTTTATTACACAACCTATATGGCTTAAGGAGTAGGACTGCACAATTTAAAAAAGCTGCTAAATATATGCACTATGCATTTCAAAGTGAAGCACGGCACTGAGCAGCTCATGCTCCAATGATTCTAACAGCTTGTTTTGCAGGAAATTCGGATCTACACAAACTCTTTTTTGGCTTGCTCACGATGTGCATTTAGGAATGCAACATGTACCAACCATCTTTCCAAATCTGTAATGAGCACTCAATAAACAGCGCTCATAAGGCTGTTTTTTAAGACAGGGTCATATTGATAATTGTGCAGTTTTACACACAAGCACAGCAAACCTTGAGCTTTTTTCATTTTTCTTTTTTTTTTTTTTTATTTGAAAGGTTGTGATTACTATTATTATTTTTAAAAGTTTGCAATTATTTAATTAAATTTTTTTTTTATCAGAAATAAATTGCATTTGCATTTTTTGCCCAAATAATGCAGCCCTATTCAAAAGATATGCAATATAATGCACAGGTCTTATGGACCACTTATGATCCTTTTTTTTTACAGTGCTTATTTGAAGCTTGACAGCCCCTGATCATCATCAACTTTCATTATTCAAAAGAGACTAGTGTTAACATTAGTCAACACATTTCCTTTTGAGTTCCACGGAACAAAGAAAGTCATATTTATTTGCAATGACATGCGCTTTTAACTTTTGGCTGAACTATCCTTTTAAATCCTGTCCTCCAGCATGTAAACACTTCATTGGTTTTTAAACGGTTATTGAAACTAGCTTTATTTTAAAACATAATTCCTTAAACAGCCCGGAGATAGACATGACAAATGCAAATATATTAAGGTATTATTCAGAGAAGCATTTCACACTAACACAATGTAGAATAGGCTTCTTAATGTCTTTCACAATTTTCACTTTGTCAGTAGTACAAATATATACTTTAGTATTAATGTAGAAAAGCAAACCTCCCTGTCCTCCCACTAAATCCGAACAGGAATATATCATTAATCGGAAGGGCAGAGAGAGTGAGATGTGTAGGTGATCACATGTCTTAGTATAGTTGGAGCCAGAGGAAGTCATATGTAAACAGCCGTTTGTTAAAGTAGAGGTGGTAGTGTACAATTTTGGCATAGACCTCTACATTTTGAAATGCATGCTCACAAACACTCAATCAACCACCACAAAATCAAGCCAAGTTTCAGTCCAAGTGCAATTTTTTCCCCCAAAAACAAGTCCGTCTTGGATCACTTCTAAGGGTGTAAAGTGTTTTCTTAGCGACTATGCCCCCTTCTGGAGAAGCCCCTGCCCTGCAGGTCAGTCTCATGTAGCGAGGCGCTTCGCTTGCTTCAAGGACCAGCATACAAGGAGAAAAGCAGAAAAAAAGAAAGAAGTACATTGTTTAGAGGCATCCTTAATTAGTCACAAAATTTTATTAAAGGGATGGTTCACCACAAATTTACCAAACCTGTTGTTCCAAACTTGTATGAGTTTCTTTCTTCTGCTGAACACAGAAGAAAGTATTATGAAGAATGTTGGTAACCAGATGGTTGATGGTAGCCACTGAGTTCCATGGTATTTTTTTTTTCCATACTATGGAAGTCGGTGGGTACCGGCAACTGTTTGGCTACCAGCATTCTTCAGAAGATCTTCTTTTGTCCTCAACAGACCAAAGAAACTATTACTATTAAGTGTAGAACAATTTGAATAAATGATGACAAGAATGTTTAATTCTAATTTTTTTTTTTTTTATTATAAATTTTAAATATTTTTTAATTTATTTAGGGACAGGTCTGTTTCTAAACTATTAAAGTAAAATTTTAAAGGGATAGTTCCCCCAAAAATGAAATTTCTGTAATTAATTACTCACCCTCATGTTGTTCCAAACCCATAAGACCTCCGTTCATCTTCATCTTCATATTTTTGATGAATTCTGAGAGTTCTCTGACCCTCCCATAGACAGCAAGGATACTACCACAGTTAAAGTCCAGAAACCTAGCAAGGACATCGTTAAAATAATCCATGTGACATCAGCGGTTCAACCGTAATTTTACGAAGCTACGAGAATATTTTTTGTGCGCAAAGAAAACAAAAATAACTTTATTCAACTTTATTCTTTGTCTCCTCCACATCACCCTGGTTTTGGAGAGTATCCACTGAAAGTAAACAACGTATGCTGTTCTGTGTCAGCTGCGCCACGCGGATACGTTGTTTTAGTTCAGATCAAAGCGTAAACAACGAAGCTACGAGAATACTTTTTGTGCGCAAAGAAAAAAAATATAACGACTTTATTCAACAATTTGTCTCTTCCGCGTCACCCTGCCGCCATTTTGGAGAGTATCCACTGAACATAAACAACGTATGCTGTTCTATGTCAGCTGCGCCACGCAGATACGCTGTTTTCGTTCAGATAAAAGCGTAAACAACGAAAATAACAAATTGTTGAATAAAGTCGTTATTTTTGTTTTCTTTGCACACAAAAAGTATTCTCGTAGCTTTGTTGTATTCGCCTTGATCTGAACTAAAACAACGTATCCGCGTGACGCAGCTGACACAGAACAGCATACGTTGTTTACTTTCAGTGGATACTCTCCAAAACCAGGGTGGCGCGGAGAAGACAAAGAATAAAGTTGAGTAAAGTTATTTTTGTTTTCTTTGCGCACAAAAAGTATTCTCGTAGCTTCGTAAAATTACGGTTGAACCGCTGATGTCACATGGATTATTTTAATGATGTCCTTGCTACGTTTCTGGACTTTAACTGTGGTAGTATCCTTGCTGTCTATGGGAGGGTCAGAGAACTCTCAGAATTCATCAAAAATATCTTAATTTGTGTTCTGAAGATGAACGGCGGTCTTACGGGTTTGGAACGACATAAGGGTGAATAATTAATTACAGAATTTTCATTTTTGGGTGAACTAGCCCTTTAAATACAACTTCATTAAAAACAATATACCCTACAACAGGGCCATAACCAGCATAAACATTGAAATCCTGGCAATATTCAGAATGATGGTTTTTCAGTGGCAGACTCTTAAACTTTTACATTTGGTTCCCCATAACCTTGAATATTCTATTACGTCACTGTTCAGAATCCAGTGCACAGCCAAATATACACTCTGACCTTAAAGAAGAAATTTTCCAGAAAAGTGGGTTGAAAAATGTTTTGATCTTTTTCCCCCCTCTACTCTACAGAATGTGTGAAGTACATAAACCAGGGCAGTAAAAAAGTAACGGTAATTCCAAGGTCTTTGCTCCACTTTTACTAGAGTGCTGGAACTGTCACACATTCATTTCATTTTTTAAAAATTATATTTTTGTGAAAATGGAGTTGAACAGAAATAAAAAGAAATAGCAAGGAAATTAAAAGGAAAATAGCATTCAGTTTATCATTACATTTATTTAAATGAGTGAATTTAAAAGTTTGGGGTTGTTAAGATATGTTAATGTTTTTGAAAGAAGTCTCTTATTCTCATCAAGGCTGCATTTATTTGTTCAAAAATACAGTAAAACAGTAATATTGTGCAATATTAGTACAATACGAAACACCTGTTTTCTGTTGCAAAATTGAGCAAAAATTGCTAAGTTAAAAATATTTGATTGGTAGTGTATATTTCAAAGCCTTTTCTGCTATTTTGGTCATGACACAAGGCCAACCACTGAAGCTCTGCTCTAGGCTGAACAACATGAAGACTTGTTATATTCCTCAGTAATAAAATCTCAGGCTGCGTCTGAAAACAGAAGAATGCTGCCTTGGAAGGATGCATTCTGAAGTAGGGAGGCATCAAGGTATGTCTGAATCCAATGTTAGCTTCACTTGTTTCCAGAGATGCTTCATCTGATTTTTGAAGGCAGCATAGATGTATCCTTTGCTGTGCATTCAATTCTGTGACACCTGAGCTAAAAAATAAAAATGGTGTCCAAAAGTTGTGATTGGTGGTCAGTTTGTGTAAATGTATGTTTTGACCAAATTAGTATTGAAGTAAATGAATATTTGCTCACCAAATCAAGTTCTCTCTCTTTTGTTGTAGATAAATAAACTGTTCTGAGAAGTCAGTCCTAAATTAATTTTGTGAGGTACCTATCAGGCAGTGAAGCATCAGGTCAGCTGCCTAAGCTTTCGGACACAGCCTCAGTCTCTGAGTTCTCTGGTGTGAGTGGTAATGAGAAAAAGCATGGCTCACAGTGAGTGGGCACTGGAGGGTGTGGATGTCACTATGTGCACTAACATCACCTAAAGCTACTCACCAGCAGGGCCTCCTGGTTATCAGCCAAAGCCTGCTTAGCCAGGTAACGCTCCCGCTTGATCTTCAGCTCCAAGGACTCAGGGATGTCAGGAACCATCCAGTCGATGGCACGCAGGACGAAAAACACCACATGCTGAGGATTATTAAGATGACCACAGAATAGAAACAATTATTAGATAATAATAAAGAGACTGTAAACAATCAGGTCATTATATAGAAAACGTAAATTGCCATCAGCAATACTATCGTAATGCGAGATATTTCTGGATAGAACATAATACTCTGAAATCCTACTCTAACATTTTTAGTTGACAGACTGATTTTTAAATCTCTTTAAGTAATAATGAAAAATGGATAGATTCTTGATATATAAAGATCTGATATAAATACAAGAAAGATTTTGGTGACATTTATATGGCTTAAAGCACTTTTATCCACTTCACTTATCAATGCTTTCCATTATATTTGATTTCTTCGTACATTTACTAATGTATTTTTTATTTACTATTTTTTAAAAATCTATTTAATAATATTATATACATTATTTCAATTAGTTTATGTATTGTTTTTTTCCTTGTGTGTGTGAGATGCTCTTTACTGTCAAATGTGTTTGTACAATATAATTTCTGTTTATTTAATTAAAAAATAAATAAATAAATAAATAAAGGCTGGAACTTTAATGAAAAGTTGACATTATCTACCAGAGTAAATAGGGTTAATTTTGATTTCATGTCGACTTTAAATTGGTCACAGTGTATACTGGGAAGCTCAAATTCAAGGAAGAATATGACTGTGATGTGGTTTGCAGGAGGAAGATCAATGATCACCTCAAAGGCAATGATAAAGCCCAGTCTTACAGCCAGAAGCTCCCAATACACCAGCGTGTATTTTCCATTTTCATCCCGAAATGCTTTATATCTGACAACAAGAAAAGTCATGACAAAAAAAAAAAAAAAAAAAAAAAAAAAAAAAAAAAAAAGACCACAAGAGAAGAAAATCGAACAGTGCTGACAGCTACAATTTTACAGCTCACTCCCTTGATTAACAATTTTCCCCTCTACTGCAAAACTGTACAACAGCCAGGACACTCCTGAGAAACAAGACAATACAATAATACAAAATACAACAAAGTTGTTTTTTTTAAAATCCTGAAATAAGAGAAAAATATATATATTTTTGCAAGTTTACACTGCAAAACTGATATATTCAGATTTCTTGCACTATAAAACAGCATTAGCAATATTACCTGCACTCAGTATGACTGGAGTAGTTATAACTGGGTGGAGAGTAAGCCAGCGTGAAGTTGACATATCCATGCAGGTCATTGTTAAACTTGTACTGGTACAACAGGCGAGGCAGAAAATCTGAGGTAAATGCAATGAGGAAAGCCTGTATGGGGGGGAAAAAAAAAAAAAAAAAAAAAAAGCAAATCTGATACCTTGCAAGATGTTAAAAATAATGTTGGATTAATGTAATGTAAAAAGACAAGTCATTTATGTATGTCACAAAGCAAAAATTACCAATATCACACTAAATGTGCGGTGACATTAACTGTTACTCTGTGAAATTTAGCAAGCCAGTTATTTTAGTTAGAATCTGCGTGATCAGGAGTCAAGTGTACTTGTGAAAACGTTCCCCATGCTTATTTTGCTTTCAATGTGAATATATCGTGCTGACCATGAGAAAGCGGCTTCACATCTGTGTGAGATGTGCTTCATACATCACTATTAACAATGGAGTATTTTTTACTGCAAAATTTCACCTAGATTCTGCTGATTTGATACCTTAAGAAATATTACTCATAAATACCTCAAAATGATACCTCAAAAATATTACTCATACGTGTAGGCACTCACATTGACTATGACAGACACGTGGGACAGCGCCTCCAGTATGATGAACCACACACCGATGTGCTGGGCTCGCTCTGCCACGGGTCTGCGGTATTCACACACAAACTTATAAGCGTCCAGCCTCACTTCCACCCAGTTATTCAGCAGGGCGAAGAGAGGAGCCAGAGGAAAGGCCGCCACAAAAATGGTGATGAAGCCAAACTGCAGGACTGGCAGCAATGAAGATCAAATAGTGTAAGTTTATTACAAGCATAGCAAGAGCATCTGTACAGAAATGTAACATCAATTTAAAGTTTATAACAAGTTGCATGATTACTGTAGGTAAAAATATGCTACATTAGCAGAAATGACAAGACATAGGACAAGAAGTTCAGTATTATAAATACTGCTGTTGAAAAGTTTTGGGTTACTAACCCCAAACTTTTGACTGGTAGTGTACTTAACTCTTATATAACTATCTTGGCTGTTAGAAATGTTTTTTATTTGTCATGTCTTATCTTGTATAGTACACCAAGTGAGCCAGGACTGCCACTGGTGCCCCTCAAGAAATGAGGTACATGATGTTCCAGCGTCAGTAGCTACACATTTTTTGATAGAAACTTGCAACAAAAAAATCTCATTAAAAACTGAAATATTATCATCTTACCAATCTCCAGATACTCGTCAAAAAGCCCCTCACATGGAATCAACTCATAGTCCTGCTCCCAGCGCTTGGTCTCCTCTGCCTTCTGGGCCTTTTTGACAGATGATAAGGCCCGTTTCTGTCTCCAAGCCTTTATTTTACTGAAAAGCAGAAAGAGGGAAAGAATGAGACAACCAAAGCAATAAACACAGTGTTCTGTTGATGATGATGATGATGATGATGACTCTTCTGAGGTTATTTCTAGATCTAAAATAGAACTGTGCTCATTTGGAAGATCCGGTTTTGCCTGAGTTTGACTCTGGTGATGAATAATTGATAAGGGAGTGCTAAAAGCTTCGCCTGTGTGACATTTATTCTGTTAAACCGCTAGAACTGCCGCCTTAGAGGAGAGACATGCTGCAGTATTGGCAGTGATACAGTCATCTGTCTGCTCATTGCACCCTACAGTGATATCTGCAGATGAATCAATATACAAATCAATCAGTAAAAACAGCTATTCTTGCTCACATTTACGAATTTTTATTCTCGTACTGCTGCATGAAAGCACACAGCCCATCTATGATTGTAGGGACTTCTACTGACTTCTATTGTTTTCTAAATAAAATGATATTTTCCATCCTCTACCCGTAAATCTAACCTTCACAGAAATGCTTTTGCAGTTTAAGATGTTCATTAGAATGTTTATTAATTATTCAATATGTTCTCCACAATGTAGGCTAAGCCTGACCCACACATCCACCTCCACAGAAGATTGCTGCGCCAACCCTGCAGCACTGACCTACACTGCTGACTCGCTTTTCTCAGAGGACCAAATAAAATCATTTTGATTCTGCAGTGTTGAGACTCAAGAAGTCTTCTAGTGTGGTTTGCTCTACAATATAATAAGCTCTTATTTGCAGCTCCAATAAATATGACTAGTCAGGCTCTGAGGGAGAAACGTACGGGATGACAAACTCCTGAACGTTGTTGATAAGTTGTTTTCCCACCATGATGATGCAGAGCTGCTCAGCCAGTTCTATCAGACAACCTCCTGGTCCGCACTGCAACCACACATGCACAATCATTAATATTTTTGAAATAAATCTCTTATTAGGCTGCATTTATTTAGTTAGATATATAGTGTAAAAAAACAATTTTATAATTGTTAACACCTGTTTTCTATTTTAATATATTTTAAATGTAATTTATTCCTGTGATGCAAAGCTGAATTTTCAGCAGCCGTTACTTCAGTCTTCAGTGTCACATGATCCTTCAGAAATCATTCTAATAGGCTGATTTGGTGCTCAAGAAACATTTCTTGTTATTATCAATGCTGAAGATGAATAGAAAGTTCAAATAAACAGCTTTCATTGGAAATTATTGTAACTTTTGCACAATTTAATGCCTTGCTGAATAAAGGTATTATTTTCTTAAAAAAGAAATATTACTGACACCAAATGTCTTTCAAAATGGAAAACTACTTGTGTGTTGAAAAAGCAACAAATACAGTGCAACCTATTGTGGATGTTTTGCCTTTATTACAAGGCTGTTTGGAATACAAGACTCTGATTTGCAATCTTTTTACAAAATATTGTTGTCTGAAATAAAATATGATCAAATAAAATAAAAACTGATTATATGTAATCATAAAACTGCAGGCAAAGCACTCACATCCTCATTCCGCATCCCAAACAGTGTGCCATAATGACCAGGATAGCCCACAAATCTGCAATGAAAGTGCACTGAAAGCTTTGATCTGGAAAATTATGGCACAAAAGATTGCTTTGTTCTGGTAGGCTAATTTAAAAGATTACCTGCCCTTGAAGAAGGCTACATAGAAGGGTGACGAGTAAAAGTTGACAAACTGGAAGACGAAGACTTTGAATGTAAAGGCATCTTCATATTGTGTCTGTGTTCTGTGCATTTCTGTAGGGAAAAATGTTTCAGAAAGAGCCTTATTTGGGGAAACGAGATAAATTAGACTTACTTGATGGCATATATGTGTCTCAAAGCTTTACTGTAACTGCCACAGGACTAAGGACTAGAGTCCTAATGGCTTATTGATTTTCAAAGCAAGTGTGGATGGGCAGGTTCATTACCCTGAACCACACCAAAATGGCAACACTGGCCTGATTTGATTTAAAGCCCTGGGCATGGGGTCTGATGTGTGCAGAAAGCCTACCCCATTTAGTGAGCTGTTCTGCCAGGGCTGTGTAGACCTGCCCCATCAGCAAGATCAAAGCCAGGTTCACCAAACTGCTGGAGATATTGGCAATATTCCCAGCCTGGAAGAAAAAAATGTGTGTGCGGAGTGGATTCAGAGTTCAAAAGCTACTGCAGGTGCGGAGAAGATTAATGAAATGGTGCAGTACGGTAAGTTATCTCATATTTTAATTTAATGCAGATCGATGGGGTGCCCACCTGAGTACGCAGAACAGAACTCCCAGTTTCAAACATCATTACACTCACTATACTGCGGTATATAATCACTGTGACCAAGAAGATCATCACTACACACAGCTGGGAAAAACAAGTTGAGAGAAAGAGGAACAATTATGGGTGACAATTATGACATATTATCTCTCTTCTAACTGGCCAATTAAAATTTTGAAGCCCCATTAAACCTCTGACAACTCCAGTGGGTCTCACCATTATAACAATGACCATAGAGCCAGTCACCATGCGTGAAATCCGGGCTTTTTCTGGAAAGTAGGGTTCCTTTACTCCTGTCACTGGGTTTTCCTCCATTGCAGGGGCCATGGCAACAAACTCAGGACGTGGTGGTTCCTGTTCATTAAAAAAAATAAGAAGATATTTTTACTATTTCTGATATACATTGCCAATCTAATAAAACCCACAAAGTTAGAAATAATTTTTAAAAATTATAATAATTCAAAAGAAAATTATACACACACTACACACGTGTATATACACTGAACAAAATTATAAACGCAACACTTTTGTGTTTGCCCCCATTTTTCATGAGCTGAACTCAAAGATCTAAGACTTTTTCTATGTACACAAAAGGCCTATTTCTCTCAAATATTGTTCACAAATCTGTCTAAATATGTGGGCACTTCTCCTTTGCCGAGATAATACATCCACCTCACAGGTGTGGCATATCAAGATGCTGATTAGACAGCATGATTATTGCACAGGTGTGCCTTAGGCTGCCCACAATAAAAGGCCACTCTAAAATGTGCAGTTTTACTGAATTGGGGGGTCCGGGGGTCCAAAAACCAGCCAGTATCTGGTGTGACCACCATTTTCCTCACGCAGTGCAACACATCTCCTTCGCATAGAGTTGATTAGGTTGTCCACTCCTCTTCAATGGCTGTGCGAAGTTGCTGGATATT
>JAFVLL020013457.1:11326-80465 GCA_021397915.2 Tor tambroides | reverse complement strand
ACCCAGCGCTGGGTTGTATTTAAACCAGCATTTTTTAGAGTGTTGACTCTAAACATCCTGCCTGGAAGTTTCTAGTGATCATGCAGACCTTTATTAGATGTTATTTAAGTGTGCTCCAGAAACACTATGGGACACCTCTGCACTATTTGTTTTGAGTGACAAGTCCTGTGCTAATCAGCCAAACCTCAACCCCTCGCTTTAAGTACAGACCAAAAAAAGAAAAAGGAAACTCAACATTTCGAAAGAAACCTTAACTATAACTTTACCAAACTGATTTAAAATCAGACCAAAGTCATAAACATTCAGGCTCCACCAGCACTTATTAAGCTAAAAACTATACCTTCCCAAGGTATATGTACACTAAATGCAACAAACACAACCAGCAAACACTATAATTTAACAGAGTAAAAAACTGTGCATAGAGCAGAATGAATACATTACAACCAGGGACTTGCTAAGCTTAATGGAAAAAATAGACTATTTTGAAACTGCTAAGCAACTGTCATGCTACTAAAATGTAGTTAAATGTAGCTGTGTTGCTACTTTTAGTTAGCTACTCAACAATACTGTACACAGACTTAGAGTTTTGTGTGCTTCTTGTTGGATTCCAACATGTTAAGTATCAATGGCTAGTGAGGTGGATAGAGATAAAGATCTAGAAACCTCAAAGAAACATTCCTTCAAAGGAAATGGCACTGTGAGCTCACTGGTTCACTGAATTAAAAGCCCCTACATTGAGCATGCAAGATCAAACACCTAACTTCTTTCATCCACAACCATTTTGCCAATCCTAGGAACTTGAATTGCACTACCAGTACAAATTCATCATATTGTGATGGAAAAAATGTCTAATCCTCCAATCACTAGCATGCATATTTAAAATATTGTTTTATTCTATGTAGTCTATAACCAGACAGTAACATACCACTGATATTCCTATTCGGGGTAAATGGTACTTTTTTCTGTGTACTTTGGCTGCCAAAAATTAGTTATATTGACAGATCTCTGTACATGTCTTAAGACTGCTAATCTGCCTGAAGATGTGTACATGTACACACAATACAATGCAGACAACCAAACTGTTTAAGATTACACCATATGGACTTGTTGTCTGCCACTATCTGCTGTTGTTCTGCTCAGCTAACAATATTCAAACCCAAACTTAATTTCTGATCATGATTAGCAGAATGAGGCCCCTCAAATTTTTAAGACTTGTGGATCTTATATCTAATTTGCTAAAGAAATTGCTTGTATCTTTAACAATAGAGTTACACAAGTCAGAAATCACACATTCACATTTAACTTGGTCTTTCCATCAGGTGCACCATTTGCTGATCATTTGCTTTGAATCCAAATTTTTGTCATCACCTACTCACCCTAATTTCTATCTCAAAACTTTATTCCCCTCCAGAACACAAAATGTCTAAGCTGCTCTTTTACAATGAAAATGCTTTGTGATCACTGTCTGTAAAGTTCAGTAGCAATTTTGCATGTTTTTTTTTTTTTTCAAAGTTACATATTAGTTTGGGATTTGAACTGAGACACTTGCAAGCTAAACAAAATTTACATTTGTACATCAAAATCGAACTTGTAAATTTTAAACATTCAAAGCTTTTTGTGCACAGTTGTATATCTGTGAATTGTGTTTTGTGTTTGTGAAATGTAATTTAGGAACATATATTTTATTTTGTGCACGTGAATTGGTTTTTGTGAATATCTATATTTTTTGTGCATGTGAATTGGGATGCATGCGTGTGTGTATCGTGCCTGTTGTGTGAATTATTACTGAGACTAATCTGCTTCCATACATGCAAACTTTACTATACATACATGCATAGAGAATAAAAAGTAGCTAATCTTATCTAAGCTAAAATTAAATGTGATCAACATTCAAAGGATAGTCTTCCAGCAAGTACACTTAGACATCTTTCAAATTTTGTCTCTGACTGAAACAGATTTTAAGGGTCTTGGTTTTAATTCCTAAAAGGAGTCTCCTGAGCTGATCCCTATTAAGAGTTTTAATCTAGTGGAGCAAGACTGTAATAACTCTGATCAAGCCAAATCCTAAAAAAAGAGCTAATCAGAGACATTAATACGCTCTATCTTGACTCTCTAATTTTAAGCAGACCTCCCCTGCTGTGTGTAGCAAGATGCTATCACTGAAACTCCACAAAGGCTTTACCTGAATCCAAGCTCTCAACTCAGATATGTACAGACTAACCCATCTGTATTAAAAAGGGATGATCATAAGGAAATGCCATTATCTATGCTATTAAAGAGATCAATGCTTCCGTAAGTGCAATCCGTAAGTCCCAAATGGTCCCAAACTAAAACCTAATCGGATGAGTCCATCTGAGGTATTCTCACACATAACACATGCACATAACACATGCACACATATTAGTGCATTAGTTGTGTTGCTCAGTACTAAAAGATTTACCATTATTTTCCTGTGGAAAATAAAAAGTGGATGAATTATTGGAAAGTAGGTGGGAATCAAGAAGTGGGAAAAACTAAATGGCAAAATTTCAGCATCATCAACAATTACATTTATAGCTTCATAGTTATTCATATCAATGAGTCCAATTGATTTGCAATAAGAGTACGCTAAGTGTATCATTCCAGCTGTCTTGGGCTGCATTTTCCAGAAGTTTAAGTACAGTAGATCATTAGGGCCATTGGTTTCTACAATCTACTGTATTTAGGTTGACACATTCCTGGTGGTTTGTTTATTAATTGTCATTTTAGCAATATACTGTATGCTTATAAACTTGAAATGATAATTCAGTATATTTATATAAAAATATATACAAATTCTGTATTACAAATTCAAAATATGCCATGTGTGAGATTCCTAGTAGCACTATAGCAGGATATTGATCCACAGTAGAAGATACTGTGGATCAATATCCTGAGATCTGGTATTGTTGAGTGTGGTGGCTGAAGTGGCTGAGGGTTTGTTTAATCTGTCTATGGTGGCAGCTGACAGATCTTGACTTGATGCCAGATTTTAGAGCCATATTGGACAGTAAATCTGAAGCCACTTAGCAGATTATAGATGTAATTAGACATATAAAACGCCTTACTCTCTTTCATCTGCAGATGTCAAAAGAGTTTGCTTGTTAATTGATACATTACTATATACACATTTCTTTCAGTCTTTTTCATCTTGGTTTATAAAAGCACCAGCTGATTTGAATGTGATCCCATGTTTTTGAGTGGCTGTGTGCTTTTATTTAGTCTGCATGGGGGTTATAGTGGCTATATACTGATTATGGAGCTCTGTGGAACAGGCTGGAGCTCACTGTGCTTAAACAGAACTGCACAACTGGAATTGGAGTCGATTAGTTTTGTTGATAAACTATGATGCCATACAAATGTCATTTTATATTATCTCATTATGACTCCCACGGCTAGACTAGTGACTACAATCAAATGAAAGTGAAATTAATCATTTTACTCTTCTTATTTTTCCCTTATTTCAATTCATTTTAAAAATTTTATTGTCACTATAATGCACTTTATGCACTTAATGTATTCCTTCTTTCAATATGAACCATTACACTAACATATGCATCTAATAAGGAAAAGTAATAGCTAAAAGCAATTTAGAGAAGTATGCAATGTGTAAGCTCTCATTCTAATAAAATATAGTTTGGCATATTTTTGACTTGATATGGGCCATGTGGCATTACATGTAGGCAAATATAGTTAATTTAATTACTTTAGGGATTATTCATCATTCAAACAATGCTTTCTGAAGATAATGTACGCAAATGCTTATCTTACATTTTGAATAACATGAACAAACAGTTTTATTCTCACAGTCAGCGCCGAGTGGAGTTGGTCTGTCTGGGTGGTCTCAGTAAACAGTAGGAGTGCTGAGGGTTTAATATGTCAAAACATGCTCGTTGAAACAGTGCTGAGATGAAGACAGACAGCTGTTCATCCAGAATCTCTGCCAGAGTTTCTTTGTCATGCCAAACACTTCTGAGGTGTTTCATGTGCCACTGAAATATGAAGGTAGAGAGATTGGTCAAAATGCACAATTTAAAAATTGGCTGCCCTTCAATAAATTTGAATTGAATTGGACACACTTGCAGGAAGTTGAATTGGAATAAACATAAATAAATTTATTTCGACTAATCATTAGCACCACAAATTACTAGCAAATTAGAGCGTTCTGGGAGATTTGGTGTTCTTTCATTCTGGTCGATACAATGAAACGTTAATTACCGTTTCAAACACTATAATTATAAAATACCTTGTATGCATGACAACATGTTAATTATACACAGGTCATGAAGGCTGAAATAATAAATTTATTTACAAAAAATATTTTTCATCAATTTTATATATATATATATATATATATATATATATATATATATATTCCACTACAATATATACTTATATGTACTACTGTACTGGTTATAAATTATTAGGTATTAACAGATTTTTTTGTTTTTGTTATATGAAGGTCACTTTCCAAACACAGCTTTCACAAAACTTAACTTAACTTAAACTTAACTTAAAACTTAAACTAAATTATATTTTATTTTTATATTTTCTGTTTTAATTTTAATTTAGTACTTTTACTGTTTTGGTATATATATAAATTAATTTAAAAATTAAGTATTTTTGGTAAATTTAGAAAATAGCATATAGAAAAATCAAAGAATGGCTAAAAAAAATTACAAATCTAGACAAAAGCGTATATAAAAATCTTTTCTATATGCTTTTATGTATAAATTTTATTTTTATCCCTTCTTTGATCCAAACTTTCAGTCTTAAGATATGAAAATACACCTTAAAATTATGAATTATTACAGATTTAAAACTTTTATTTACACAAAGAATTAATTAAACATAAATCAGTTCAGTATTTGTTGTGAAATTGTTAAAATTATCAAAATTTATGACCCATATGTCATAATTTCCACCAAATTAAACATGTATCTCCTAATCTTCAACATTTTGTGGACTTGTTTACCAAGTAGACTATTTGAATACTAGAACTTCATTGTTTTTCTTCATTGTTTCTTTCTTAAATTCTAATCAGAATTTTATCTGTGTACTATGTTTGCTACCTAAAAAGTTGATTCCAGTTCTCAATTCACCTCTGAATGCATAACCCTGGCAGAACATTGAACATCTCTACTGGTGTCATCATATGTTTCTAATAGCAGTTAATAATCTCTTGACACAGAATCCTTCGCATTGGTTATTAATATTAAAGTAAATCTGCATGCTGAGTTTTCACAGCTAATACAGTACACCTCACAACCAAACTGTGTTCAGCATCACTTTCATGTAAGTTTTCATTTTCCCATGCTCTTTTCAAAGCCTCTAAAAGTGTCGCATTTTTCATTTAACAAAAGAAACTCAAAATATGACAAGCCTTTTACTAACAACTGCCCAGCTTGCGCAGCAATGATCCAGCTGACAACCGGTCACAACAATGTGGTAGAATGGATGCCTAACCTTCACTATCCCGAGAACAAAGACACCGCCTTGAAACCCAACATCGCTTTTAATGACACATACCACTTCAATTAGCAAAAGGGTGGATAAAAGGTACTTTACCCCTGAATAGAGCCAAAGTTGTATGTTTTTGTGTGTCTTGTCATATGATGGGATTACTCTCTCCGTGAATGAGGGGAGGGACAGTCGGAGCAGGTGGAAAACAACTATGCAACCCTGCCACATCTGTAGCCTTCCAGGCTTGGAGACTTATCGTGCTAACAGATAATAGCGCCAGTTCACACACACAAAGACAGCACAGACGTACGGGAAATGAGAGAAACGCCTGGAAGATAAACACAGCTTCTCTCTCGCTCCTGTCTTCGCTCCTTTCCAGCTCACAGAGCTTCCCTTGTTTGGCACTGCGAGAGACAATGAGCAGACAATTAGCAAAGGCCTCTCGTCACTGCCGGAGCATAAAAGGGCACTCCCTGAAAACCCGCTGATTAAACAATCCTAATGCACTCTGTGTTAGCGACTGTATTTGCCTTTCAGCTGCGTTGAGACTGTTGTGGCCTCTGCAGACTGTGAGACACTTGAGAGTGTCAAAGGGAAAGGCAGAGAGGCCTGCACTTGGCTTTTGTTGGGCACTGTTTGTGAGTGAGAGTTGTGCTCAGGTTTGCTTCTCTGCCTATTGGGATTCATACTGGCTCTGTAGAAGTGTTTGCTTTACTGCCTGGGCTTAAGAATACTTACTTATGCTTATCCTCACAGGAATAGGTCTTCAAACCAAGCGGTAACAAGTTACTGGAGAATTATACCTTGGTTCTGTTGCCAGTAGATGTCACTATGTACTGCAGTGCTTGTCCTCTAGCTGAGCACTTTGAGCTGATTTTCAAAAAAAAAACAAAAAAACAAAACAAAAAAGGAATTAAAAGCTTGCTTCCTCATGGGGATTAAAAAAAAAAAAAGGTCCCCATAAAGAACAAGAATTTTGAATATTGCCAGATTTGTGGTTCCCCGTAATGGGAGTTAGTTAGTTGTAACACACATGGTTTAAATATTTCCACACATGCTAGCATAACAAAATTTACGGTATTTACTAGTTGCCATATCAACATATAGAGAAAAAAGTGTGCCAAAATTTAAAAAATCTTTTCAAGATACTGCTGAATATCTATTTTACCATAGCAAAAGTAAATTTCTGGCTGAAATAACTTTTTCATCTCAGTTTTTAGTGTTCATTTAAAATGAGACAAATCTGCTATTATTTGAATCTCTAATCTGTTATTCATCAGTTTTTTAATGCGTCGCTGACTAGCAGAAGACACTAACCAGTTTTAAATTCCAGTTGTGCAGATGGGGAGCGTTGTAACACTGCGTTACAATGTACCCCGCTGTTATTCTATTCTATGACATTAGCGATGAAATTTACACTAATTACTTTAATGAATTTGGATGAGAAACCTCGAGAAACAGGTGAATAAAGACTGACAGTCAATGTTTAATGTTCAGAAATTATTATTTCAGGAAATGTAAAGCATTTTGGCTCGTTTATGTGTCTCTGTGAGAGTTGTGTTCATCATTGTGTTGCTCTAACGCTATCTCAGGACCAATTCGTATGTATTTTACGAGGTGGCTAATTCGTACGAATTCGTAGGACCTCCCTCGTATGATTTTGTACGATTTGAGTGATGGGTAGGTTTGGGGGCGGGGTTAGGTGTAGGTCATTCGTACAAATTCATACGTATTGTGCAACTCGTAAAATACATACATTTTAGCTAAAATCGTATGAATTTGTACGAGTGAGATCGTACGGATTTGTACGAATTAGCCACCTCGTAAAATATGTACAAATTGCCGTGAGATTGGGCTTGTTTTTCTGAATCTGTTTATTTATATTTGCCTGTTTTGAACTATACTGTATAGCTGTGTATATACTGTATAGTATATACTGTATAACATTTTAAGCTGTCATAGGGTCATGTTACAATATGCCCCTCAGATGTTACATTGTACCCCACCTATGGGGCATGTTGTCACATTTCACTTCCATTCTTTTGGGGTAAATAAAGGAAAATGTATACACTGTAATTATGAAATAAAGCGACATATTTGTTCAAGACAAGTGTGAAATTAATGTGGATAAAAAATTATACTCTGAACCCCATGTGGATTTACACAAACTGAGAAAGTCAAAAAGTGTTAGGTTGTGCCCTGCTCTCCCCTATTCCTAAATCACACACACACACGTTTACTTACACACATGTTAACTAAATGAGGACATTATATAGACTTCTATTGTTTTTTTATACAGATAGTTATAGATTTTATAAGCAAATCCTAACCCACACCCTAACCCTACCCCTCGCAAAAAATGTTCTGCATTTCTACAATTGGAAAAAAAAACAAAAAAAAACACACACACGCACAAAACAACAACAACAACAAAAAACTTTGCTTACTTTACTTTTATACCAGTTTTACAAATGAGGACATCCCCAAAGGGAGGTTTTTGGAGATTTTGTCAGGTTAAACTCATTTGTTTTGTTTACAAATTTGTCTCCAAAATATGGTAAGTAATAAGGTATAAATATGGTAATAAGTATGTACACACACACACACACACACACACACACACACCCCTTGTGTATTTGAAAACTCCTTGTTTTATGGGGACATTCCATAGAAATAATGGTTTTTATACTGTACAAACTGTATTTTCTATCCCCTTACCCTAACTCTAACCCTCACACAAAACTTTCTGCATTTTTATACTTTTAAAAAACTTTATTCTGTATTATTTATAAGCTTGTTTCCTCATGGGGACCAACAGAAAATGTCCCTACAAGGTCAAATTTTACTATTATTTTTATCGTTGTGGGGACATTTGGTCCCCATAATGTCC
Organism: Tor tambroides; assembly: GCA_021397915.2. NCBI lineage: Eukaryota > Metazoa > Chordata > Actinopteri > Cypriniformes > Cyprinidae > Tor > Tor tambroides. Next base: position 72,094 of record JAFVLL020013457.1, on the reverse strand, counting down.
TTAGTGTATATGTCTCTTGCTTGTATTGCTCTGTTTTAACAAAATCTAAGTACTGAAATTGACAATAAGTCTTGTACTGTCTTCCAATTGATGTTCTTAACCAAACTTAGACAGCTAGTCAAATCCCTGCATGGTGTCCACTTAAGTGGACAATTGTATTTTCAGTTTTGGAAGGAAAATGTGACAACACTTTATTTTACAGTGCTCTTATTACACGTTATATGTTCGTACTGTAGTAATAACAGTAAATTATGCATATTTACATGCAACTAATCCTAAACCAAACCTAAACCCTGTAGTAAGTATGTTATTAATTAATATTACTCAGTACCTAAATGTATAATTACAATGTAACAAAGGCACCTTAATATAAAGTGTAAGTGAAAATGCAATAATAATACTTGAACAAAGTAGTTCTTCATCTGAAGAAAATCATTTGTTTTCCATTTTGGATCTCCTAGAATAAACATTATGGGTAAATATTTGGACTTCATGTAGAGAACAGTCATGTTGAATCATAACATAATTTTTTTATATATACATTGTCTGATCTTCAAATCACTTGAGATGACTAAGTGTTCATTATCATTTATTTACTTAACCGCCTTTGAAAATATGAAAATATTTTTGAACTTCATGGCATTATATATTTTTCAATTTTGGGGATTAGAACAAGCTTGTGTTATCTTCACGAGTATGGTGATATTTAGCTTTGGCAAATGAGGAAGGGATTACTGGGGATTGACTCAGGTACAGGAGGTAGTTTGGATAATCTGATGAGATCATCTGCGTTGTTTGCCCTGCTTCTCACAGGTGACTTTACAAGGGTCTACAGCTTTAAACACCCACTCAGTCTGCCTCAATTACACAACTGCTCTGTTGTCGGTTTTCTTGAAAGTACAGTATAAGCAAGTTGGCTTGATATTTTGTTACCGAATACAATTTGAGACTATTGTATTTGGCCTAATACAATCCAAGTTAAGTTTGATCAAAAGATCCTGTTACAATGTAAGTGAACGAAGCTAATCTGTCATATCCAAATTTACAGCTTTGTAGACATGACAATGTAGCAACTAAAACCCTAAAGCGATCGTAAATATAATAAGCAACTTTATAGCTCAAATAATGTGTAGTGTGTGTTTTAATGTGTTTTTATATAATTATAAGCTTCACATTCGTTTTTAAATCCTCCAAAATTTGGCTGAATTTTCTTTTATTGTAAGTGCCTTGTTGTAACCTTGATATCTGCTTTTTGAAAAACACATCGGATGAGTTGTGGTGTTATTCTAGCATTATTGCTTTATGTATTTATGTAGTTTTTAGTTGAATAAGCTTTTAAGTTTTCATTTTAATTTTAGTTTAATTTTAGTAATTCTGTTATGTGCTTTTGTCATTTTTTTTTTTAATATTACTATTTAGGTTTAATTTATTTTAATTGATTAATTTATTTATTGGTTTTAGCCAGGTTTTATTATATATTTAGTTTTTTTTTTTTTTAATCTAATATTTATATTTTATTTTATTTTATTTTTGATTTATTTAGATTAACAAAAATGTTTTAATCTTTTCAGTTTTAGCTGATAATAACCCTGACAAGTTAATTTTTCTCTTGTAGTTAAGGAACATTATGCCGCAAAATACTACGAATTGAGCTGAACTTGTCTTGAACTCAAAATATTCCTTGAAGACAAAATATCCACTCTGTGATTTTTCTTTCCGTAAGCCGTTGCCTACCGGATAAGAAGAGTAAGTTCCCTCCTCTCAATTTCTTAGTAATCAGTGAGATAAGAACAAAAGTTTTAATCAGTATCAAAAGCAAGTAAACACCAAATGCCTCTAAAAAGCAAACATTTCAAACTTTGATTGCTGTTAAACTGTCTTTTCAGACTAATTAGTGTTTAACTAGGCTGTTAAGCTGTATTTGGTGGTGGAGGATGGGAGGTGTTGGTGTCACAGAACCAAACATCCATCATTCCCGAAAGCACTTCAGCGTGTTTGTGCGTGCTCACGCGCGTTACCTGGTTTTCTCTTTGCACACTGGCGTCACAGAGCCGAAACAAGAGGCATGACACAAAGTAAGCAAACACACTATCTCACCTTTCATCTTCGGCCGTGCACATCAACAACAATTGTCACAACACAGAGGCCCACTGGCTTAAGCAGTTCACCTTAACACCCCTGTACACGAACACACAGAGGCGCAGACACACGACTCTACGTGTTTAACTTGTGTTGAGAGAAGGACTGAACAGGGTGAGATGTCTGGGCTGTCAATCATTCATGCCCTGCAGAGATGCAGAGGTTATCTGATAGCCGCTCCTAGTGAAAGCATAACTTGCTTCTTCAGCGTGATTTCATCTGCACTGCATAACTCACATTCAGACTGTATCTGCTAGTGTCCAGTGCTGTAGTTCAGACCACAGCCTCCTGTCCTGCAACAGGAAGAGAGCCTGCAGCAAATGCTTACTGATATGTATCAGCCTCTCTCTCTCATTCCAGCGGTGTGTTTGTGAGTCATGGTACATCTGGAGCCTGTATGTGCAGGGTCGGCAGGCCCTCTTCTATCTGTAGGGCTGATTGTGTCTTATCTTATCAAAGAGGCTAAGAGCAGGCCCTCTATCAGTCATGAATTACAAACGTGAAAGGAGAGCTGCGCATCGGGGAGGAGAAGTCGGCTTCAGGGGGATTTTAAACTCCCCTTTTTCTCTGTTACATTCCTATATTACGATTACATTAAACAGTCAAAGATATCACATGATTTGGAGAGTGGCACATAGTTGCAAGAAGGCAATGCCAAAGTCATTAATCATTTAAGATAATCATTTAAGGCAGAAGGGTCAACATATAGTATAAGAGTTAATCTGAGTTTACATTTTGCCAGTTTGAGAAGTTTATAGAAATGAGCTCCTATAGTTTTAATGCTCACTTCATATGGTTTTGGTTTTGAAATTGTTATACCATTGTCAAGAAATGTTCAAATCTAATGACTCTAAAGTTGTTATGTGGAGTAACCACATAACATATTTTTGTTATTACAGTGACTGTACACATCTTAATTATTATTTTCAAAAATGTTTTTTAAATATATTTTATAAGTACAAGTCATTACTATTTTTATAAATATCTCAAATTGTTTATTAATAAAAATCATTACTTTTTTTTTTTTGAGTCCACATGACATTTTATAACTTGAACTATCTTGTAATAAAAATATCATTTCCTGATGTATATTTTGACTGTAATGATATTAATTCAGTGGAAAAAGGTTATACAATATTAATAAAGAGTAAAGCTTATGCTGTATGTATAGACTGAATTTTTAATATGTTTTTTTAAATAACAGTGTTGGGGAGTAAATATGTAACAGAATTACGTACTTTAATTGCAAAATAAATGTAAATGTAATTGTAATCTGTTACAGTTACTGAGAAAAAATAAATAAATTAGAGTTATTTATGAAAATGTTAACAATTACAAAGAGGGGTTACATCTGAACATTTTCACGCACATACAAATTTGTTTGATTTCTTTCCCAAATTGCATTGACTGCTCTAAAATATGAGACACCAATGTTTCAGGAGTTTAGGACACAGAATAAGACACATGTTTATTTGATAATTGTTTTATTTCCTATTTAGGTTTATGTAAATGCTTTATTTTTTAAGATTAACTGTTTTTTTCCCAAGGTATTGTCAGATGCTTGTGCATCATGTCATAGCTATGCAAATATTTGATTTCAAAAACAGTATCATAGCTATAAAACTATATATACACTATACTGGCAAAAGTATTGGGTCGCCCCCTTCTAATGAACAGGTTTGACTACTTTAGTAATTTCTATGAGTACAAATCTTAATGTTAAAGCATATAATGATATTCTAGGAAATTGTGTGCTTCTAATAACCCTTTTCTATTGTAACATGACAATGCCTCTGTGTATAAGGCAAGGTTCAAAAAGAAAATGATTGATTCAGTCAGTGTGGAAGAACTTGACTGGTCTGCATAAAACCAAGTCCTAATCCCAGTTGAACACCTCTGGTGTGACTGTAAATGCAGACCTTGAGCCAAAAACTCATCACCAAATACCAATGACTTGTACATACACTATATAGACAAAAGTATTGGGACACCCCCTTCTTTAGAACAGAAAAATGCACTTCCAAATCTGTGGCAACAATGATGGGAACATAATTCATGTATTTAAAAATTGTATTTCCATCTCTGTTGCAACAGTTTTGGAAGTGTCTAAAATGACTGTACCCATATGTACAAGTCACTGGTGTTTGGTGATGAGTTTTTGGCTCAAGGTCTGCATTTACAGTCACACCAGAGCCAGTGTTCAACTGGGATTAGGACTTGGTTTTATGCAGACCAGTCAAGTTCTTCCACACTGACTGAATCAATCATTTCTTTTTGAACCTTGCCTTATACACAGAGGCATTGTCATGTTAGAATAGAAAAGGGTCCTCTCCAAACTTTTGCTATAATATTAGAAGCACACAATTTCCTAGAATATCATTATATGCTTTAAAATTAAGATTTGTACTCATAGAAATTACTAAAGTAGTCAAACCTGTTCATTAGAAGGGGACGACCCAATACTTTTCCCAATATAGTGTATCTTGTTAAAATTAAATATCTATTTACCCACAGAAAGATCTCAAAGTAAAAAGAGGTGTCTGATTTTGTGGTGGATGTGATTTAAAATTCAATTATAATCTTAATACAAGTGATGAAGGATTTTGAAAGTCTGATATTAATCAGCATTGAGTATTACTTAACCCTGTCTGCTTTAAATGTTTGAAAATGATTAACAGTTTAGAAAAATTCAGAAAATTAAATTTAGAAAAGTAATCAAATGTAATCAGTTACATCAGTTACTTTAATAAAGTAATTAAAAAATAGTTACACTACTTATTACATTTTAAATAGGGTGACTTTTAATCTGTAACCTATTACATTTCCAAAGTAATCTTCCCCAACACTGTTAAATAAATATGTGACCAAGGACCACAAAACCATCAGGGTCAATTTTTTTAAACTGAGATTTATACATCATCTGAAAGCTGAACAAGTAAGCTTTCCATTGATGTATGGTTTGTTAGAATAGTACAATAGTTGGACAAGATACAACTACTTGAAAATCTGGAATCTGAGGGTGCAAAAAAATCTAAATACTGAGAAAATCACCTTTAAAGTTTTCAAAATGAAGTTCTTAGCAATGCATATTACTAATCAAAAATTACATTTTGATATATTTGCAGTAGGAAATTTACAAAAATATCTTCATGGAACTTGATCTTTACTTAATATCCTAATGATTTTTGGAATTAAAAGAAAATCAATAATTTTGACCCATACAATGTATTTTTGGCTATTGCTACAAATATACCCATGCTACTTAAGACTGGTTTTGTGGTCCAGGGTCACATATAATAAATAGCATCATTGACCCCTAAATTATCTGAACTTAAGGTCCAGGGTCTATACCAGGCCAAAACTTCCCTGGCAGGCCAGAGTCTATGTCCTCACCTTGAGGGGATCACACACAGTGGCTGGTTGAGATCTGTGTCAGATGGGAGCAGCTTGCATGAAGCTGTTAGGCCATAAGCTGTGGCTCATCCCTCAGATAAGAACCTTCTTAAGCCAGGGATGAGGCAATAAATCCTTTAGTTTGACTTCATGCACCAGCTTTAGGTGATCACCAAGTAACTGTGGTCAGATAAGCTGCAGGTATCTAAGAAATGCCTGCCCCTGTGAAATGGGACAGGTCACATGCCTGCTTGTAACCTTGAAAGCAACTGACTTCTTAGTCTGACACACACGGTTTAGACAGCTATGTTAACTTAACACAATTTCCAGAGTAGGATATGGATCATGTATGCAGATTATATGCAGTTTGTGAGTTTACATGAAGGAGTACCATTTACTGTTCTCATTCTCTCCTTTACCTAACTTTACATGATAAACAAATCGCCTTGCGTGTCATAATGCGAAGGTTTTGCCATACTAATGGAGTAGAGAGCTTTGAGTTAGCATAATGAGCTTGTCTAGCCTAACAATGGCTTATCTTCAAACAAAGTTGCCCTGACGAACTTCAGAGGCTTTCTTTAGACAAATAATCACCTTTTGCCTGATGCTTGATCCGTTTTGGTGCAGTCTTTCTTTAATCCCTGCTTCAATCTGCCTGTAGCCCCATTCGTCAAAAGAAACACTTAAGGAGCAAACACTTTACCTGCTGCAATACAGAGTGCTTCCTGAGGGTTCAAGGTGAGTTGAGTATCGAGTCAATATTCTCAGGTAATCCTTAGACCACACTGTACAAAATGAGACACTTAGTGTGTCACTGGCTACAGTCACAAATGATGAAAGAGAAATTATTTTTCTATGCTATTCTAATGCAAAGATAGTAACTTTGTGGATAAAGTCCAAAGATAATTCACTTTTATGATTTACAAATGCTGTTTTTGCAGAACCAATTGACTATTGCTAGCTGACACCCCTAGTGAAAAATAAATATACTAAAATGTATTTGAAATACATTTATTTCATTCTAAGTATACTACAAATACATTTACATATTAAAGTACTTAAAAAATACTCTATAATTCTACTTTTAGTATACTAAACTGGTATACTAAAAAAGTATGCTAAAGTATCCTAAACTGGAACAACTACTGTAATTTTGTACTTAATGCACTTTAATTGTGTGGAAGTAGTGCTGGAGTCCAACTAAAGATATACTTATATATAAGATATAGTATATTTGATTGTGCCAAAGTGGAACTATTGCAAGTATACTTTATGTACACCTTAAATATATTGCATTTAAACACCAAACTGTATTGGACAGTTTGGTGTAGTGTATAAACCTAAAGAAAAGATTTGAGTTTACAAAAAATATTTTAAAGTGTGTAACCAGTGTAATGGGTAAAGGTATAGAGAACAGTTTTGCTAAACTAGCAGGACCTGCACTGTTCATGTAGTCAAGTCAAGTTAGGTTTAATGGCATTCTCATTATACGCCTTAAGAAAAAGAACAAAATCTTCAGAAAGTGGAAATCTTGGCAGGTGACTCTTTACAAAGCTATACGAATAATAAAAACCAACCCAGGCTCATTAAAAAAACATGCCTGTGGTGACATTCCACTCAAAATTATATTATGTTGCTTGCATTTACTTGCATTACGTTGCACTTTTTAAAATTTAATGCCATTGAATGGCACTAAAAGCACGTTCTGTTTTTCTCAAAACAGATGAGTATGAATGATGCAACAGTTTATTATGCTAGTTTCTTTATGTATGGCAGTTCAAAATGAAATGTCAGGTAAGTGGTGGTAAAACACTGAACCTAACCAATTATGCTAACAAAAGCAAACGTTAGATAAAAACACAGTTGTTGAAGCAGCCATGCTATTTTAGCTGGCTTCTACAAATCTTTGAGCTCTTTCATTGTGGCTCATACCCAAGCGCTTCATCTCCAAATGTACAGTGCTGTACCAGGTGAGCTACCGAGCAAGTTTACTACATCAGAGAAGCTGTACATATGGAGCTGGTTCTGATGCAAACATCAAAATGTATTAGTTTAAACATCATGCACTATGGTGAAAGTGTTTTGAGGTCATAACATAGTATTGTGCATGAAAATAAATTTTTATTATTCAATAAACCTGTAATCATAATTTGTGTAAAAAGGAATACAATTTGTTGGTGTTCAACTGCCACTAGTGTTCATTTCAGCTAGAAACTGCAGTTAATAGTATGTAAGTGCGTTTTTGGAGTTTTGCAGTGAGCTATGGTGAAACAAAAACGCTAAATGACTAAAATGTCATGTTTTTAAAGCCATGTAACCATATTTTGAGTCAGTTTACTAATAACTTCTATGAACTAAACTTATTTAGCAGTGACTTATGAGGAATGCAAGATTAGTACTGTTCGATTTCCCAGAAGGCACTGGACTCTGTCCTTTCCTGTTCTCCAGCCTTAGTTAGAATGAGTACAGGGGCTCCGTCTGTGTCTGTTTGCACCCTCTATTCTCATTATTTACCCCATCATCTCTCATGCATTCCACTGGATATGACAGTCCATCCCAGTGCAGGACTAACAGAGGCTCCAGCAGCCATAGAGCTAATGAGCACAGCCCTGATACAATAATTTCACACAACAATCACAGTCTAACTGAGAATGAGATTATGTGGGAAATGAGCTGGTGATTTCCTTTTTAAAAATGGTTAGTACATCAACACTGATTTTGAGGTTAAGGTAATATTCCAAGTTCAGTACAAGTTCCAGTAAGGATTAATTCACAATATCTGTGGCATAATATTGATTCCCACAAAAAATTATTTTGCACTTTAGGCACTTCAGCGAAAGTAAAAGGGGTCAGTTTGGGTAGCACTTTATTTTACAGTTCTGTTCTACATATATGTACTTTGTGCTAATTATAATAACTATAGGTATTAACCATGAACCTAATCCTAGACCTAGAAGTCTAAGTGGTTACCTTATATAAGTGCACTGTAAGGGCATGTTAATTCTTCTGTTAAATGTATATTATTTGAGTCCTGTTCTATCTGTAAATAGCCAAGGCCTACTTGCACTAAACATGTTGGCTTTGGCCCCATCAACAACTGCAGCCATGTGCTAATATCAAACACCTGTGATTCACAACTACCTAATCATGCACTTGCGTAAAGTAGCCTTGTTGACAAGTTTGGATGCGTAAGGGCAAAACGCACAATATATAGTACCTTCAATGCCCTGTAGATGGCGATACAACTTTTTTGCAGAAGAAATAAACTGCTGCAGTAAAAGTTAGGTGCCATGCAAAATCTAAAAAGTAGCTGCATTACCCAGGTTAAGGCTAGAAGGGATACATATGGTGCTACTGAGCATGCGCACATCAGTACAGTGTAATTTTTGTCACACTGTACAACAATAATTACTATTTTTTCATTATTGTAAGGAGTAGGTCTATGGTTGGGGTAGGTGTAGATGTTAATATACCACAATCTAATAGGTAGAAAATTAAATTTCATTGTTCGTTTCCGGTCTGAGCTGTATCCCTTCTAGCCACAACCCATTACCCGTCACAAATGTATTGTACACTCTAAAAAAATGCCGGGTTAAATACAACCCAGCGCTGGGTAAAATATGGACAGAACCAACGATTGTGTTGTTTTAACCCAGTGGTTGGGTTACTATCCAGAAGGTTGGCTTAAACATTTAACCCAACTGCTGGGTCAAAACAACCCAATTGCTGATTCTGTCCATATTTAACCCAGCATTTTTTAGAGTGTATATGATTGTGTCTAAATAAAGTCTCTGTGGAGTTCAGATTACCTGAAACACTCTCAGCTCAGTATCCTGAATCATACCTCCACTCTTCCTTCACCCTCTCCCCCTTTAGCTCCCTTGCTCTTTAAATTGTTACTTGAACATTAGCATCACAACATTGCAATAATGGATCCACATGGAGACAGTCTCTCCTCTGTCACGCAAACAGCAGTAAGGTTCAGTGGCAGGCTATTGTGAGTCAGGTTTATTTTATATGGAACACATGTCCATTAATGACAGACACAGAGCACGCGTGGTTTGGCTGCCCACAATATTGTGGGAATGATTACAGGGGACTGGGGGAGGGTGCCTTGACATTAGCGTTGCTTTTGATCATGCTGTTCACCAAGGTGGCGCTGAGGAAACTCAGAACCGATGCTGGCAAAGGTTTAGATGCTAAAAGGTTCCCACACATGGCAAAGGGAAATGGAGGCTCTTGTGTGAACCCCCAATACAATAATTGGAGTTGGTGGGTTCCTTGGCACAAAATGAATTGTGACAATGTAATGCCAAGCAAAACAGTTGTTTTTGAGCAGTGCTGCAGAAACGTTGGTAGTTTTGTGAAGTTAGATTGCAGCTTTTGTTTAAGTGGTTAGATAAAGTTCCCAAGTAAAATTTACTTTGCAGTTACTTCCTCTAGCAGCACTAAAAAGCACCTTTAATACATTTCAGTTGGCTCAGTTTAGGTGCCTTCTTCAAGGGCATCGGGGTAATGGACCAGGTTAATGATCACAGTAAATTCTCCTCTTCCTGGAACACTTTTGCCTGGGATTGACTGCAACATTTGAATTATCTAGTCTAAAATCATATTCATCAAGACACTACAGAAGGCTTTCTTGCAGGCTTTCTTTTTTAGTTTTTGAACTAAATCTGCAACACAAGTGTCAATAGCAAATAAGAATGTCTGAGAAAAGAAGAAATCTTTAAGAAATCTGGTTCAAATCTCAAATGCCAAAATATTAGAAATTCAATCACTGTATTCATGGTAGTTTCATACATTAGAACAAACAAACTAACTAAAAACAGTTTGTTTTAATGACTCCTAATATCTCCTACTTTGACAACTGTAAAAATCATAGAGTAGAACCATCAATATAAAAGTAATACAATATTTCCCAAACACTTGTGTATATCATAATTTCAAACATATGTTAACAACTATATTTTTTAACTATATTTTTAAAGATATACAGTAGCTGACAACAAAATGACTTCCTGTGTATTGGTTACACCACAATGAATCAAATATTAGTATTACTGAACAAACAGGGACACAATATTTTTTAAATTATATTTTTGACTTTAAGCCCCCTAACAAAATTATTTTATTGTTAAACACATTCATCATAGTTGTGTGTTATAGTCACTGTCTGTTTGAACTGCATTTTAAATGTATTTATATTCAAATATACATATATCTGCAGTGCAGATCCTAGCACCTGTAAATGTTTAAATCTAAATGTGTTTTTTTTACTCCTTTTGAAATGTATAACTTGCAAAGTGATGTATCTGTCTGCTGAAAATCCAGTGTCTGAAAAGAAAACTGACTTTACTGACTGTTTCTTTGTTTCATCCAAGTTGTTGGTGCCTTATTTGAATACATTTCACATAAAACAATCAGCTAAAATTTTAGTCTTAAGGACAATACCAAAACAGCTCGTTTTTAATTTTTCAGACATTGTGAATACCTTGTTTAGTAAAATTTTTCATCACTCCATAAGAGTTAGCCTAATAAACAGACAAGGAGGTAAAACACAGGGGTAAGTTTACATTTACAACAGTGACTCCACTGAACAAAGACACTGTAACCTTAACTAAACACAGTGTTGAAGCTAGGTCTGAAAATCTAAGCAGCGCTGACATCCTTTAAATCAAGCAGAAGACTGAAATTAAAACTGCATTTCTGATCACAATTTACTTGACTAAAACTTCACTGGCATCTCATGTTGATTGGGGCTTCCTACAAAATCTTTCTTATAGAGACACAACATAGCCTACTGTAACTGACTACATCTGTTAACTCCTGTATTAATTCAGAGAATACCTGTCCCTGTTTCCCTCTTAATGACTTTTTGGAGACAGCTGCACAAAGCAGTGAAATTTAAGTTATCAAGCAATGCTTCAATTCTGTCCACAAAAGTTAGATTAATAAGAGTATAAAAATTAGTTGCGTTTAACACGTATTTAGAACGTTAAAGAGGCACCAAATTAATATTTGCGTTGTGCAAAATAATGAACCCTCAACTGACTTGATTTGTAGCTGCAGTTGTTTGCATTTAGCCTACAATTTGTGAAAGGAGTTCTTAATTAATTGTGTCTCGTCGGTCTTGTAAAGACATGTTGTGCGTAATTGTACATTTGTTAAATGCTACTGCTCCGGATACACTAGTGTATGTTTAGTTTGATAATAAATAAGTTTGACTTGACCAGTCGGCTAGTTCATAGTCATTGATATAGCATTGTAGGCCTATATGAAGAGTCAAAAATTGCATTATTATTATTATTATTATTAAAAATTGCTCTTAATTATTCAGCGGTACCCGCACCTCGAGCGAGGCAAAAATAAAATCAACTGTTGTAATCAGATTATAAATTCAATACACGCCTCTCAAAAAGATGATAGGTTTACATTACATTGTTTACCAGCAGAGGGCGATGTGAACTTGAAAAGGGCAATGACGGAAACTTCAGTCATAAGAGTGACAGGTCAGGCATTAAATGTATCGTACAACGTATCGAGCACAGTAATGTGCAGTCATCAAGGCTCGGGCAAAAATCGACTGTTCTTCAAACTATCTAAATTATACTACAACATAGGCTGACTTTCCCTTGGTGGTTATCAGTAAAAATTCATTATAAGTCTACAGCAAAACTGCTTCAGTTTGTATCTCTCTGCTGAAAGCAACAGAGAGAAGCCCCCACCAAGACATTCAAAGTTTATGCAAAGTTTACGATCACTATAAATGTTTTGGAATTAATTCAAGGTATTAATTTCTGTGTTTGTGTAGTCGTCCAATTGTCTGTCTTAGCACAGCCAACTATCTTAAAAACATGTAGGCTACGTTTTTGTGATAGGCTATATTTTTATGTAGACCTAAATAAAGCTATTATAAAGTAATAAATAAAGGCAGTCGGACTATTTTTGATTTGTCAATTTACTGTCCGATACATCAGATGTAAAACAAAAAAAAAACAAAAAAACAAAACAAACAAACAAACAAACAAACAAAAAACAGGCTACAAACTTGTACACCTAGATATATAGCCTATATAGAAATAATAATAATAATAATAATAATAATAATAATAATAATAAAATTCCTTTTTACAAATGAGACTGAGATGTTTTTATATTTATTAGCATTTGTGGTACCAACTGTGTAGGCCTGTAAATTTCAAGCAATAGAAAGTTTTTGTTTGAAGGGCGCGGAGAGATAGACATGCACTCATTCTTCAGTTGTTTGGGACTCTCTCTCTCTCTCTCTGAGGCGGCTATTGGAGCCAAGTGATCAGTCATTGACTAATTGTTTTAGACAAACATTTTTTCTCCATGAGAGTACAAGGTCGAGAATTTGGCTCTGTTAATTGGACGCAACAGAATTTAACAATAGGCTCTCAATAAAACGAGTTTTGTGATTATGGTTTTAGAAAGAGAAGAAAAGAGGCGAGGGGGCTCTCTAATTACCAGCCCGGACTCTGGAGAGCCCGTCAGCCATTGTGCGCGGGTGTGCAGAGGCTGTGTGGCCGGCAGGCAGGCGACAGGCGCCGGATTGTGGACAAAGGACTGTCTGCTGCTGAGGCTGTGAGGCGTCCCTGCCGCGGCGTTTAACCCTTCCACCAGGACGGTGACACTTTTCTCGACAGTCTCTCTCTCTCTCTCTCTCTCTCTCTCTCTCTCTCTCTCTCTCTATCCTCCCCCACCCGGTGCATAATGGTATAGTACAAAATTAGTAGCCTATATTAATGCGCACCTAAGAAAAGTCCCGTGCAGAACAAACAAGCAAAGAGCAAGTCGGTAAAAATAGCTCAGCCTAACACAATGTGCTTTTTGAAGTTGTTGAGCGAATTATGGTGAACACAGATGGAACGTTTTTGAAGACACTGCCAACCTCTCTTTCAGACATCATTAAGTATGATCAGACATTAATTATGGCTAATACAAGTATGACTTTCGTTATGAAACATTTTCAAACAGCATAATTTTATTACGATTTAGGATATGCTATTAGATCGCATTGATTGAGACCAATTATTTGTCAGAACCACCGTGTTTGATGAATAAACTACATCCCTGTGATCAACAGATGGCGCAGCTACATCAACTTTAGCTGAAGGTAACTGCAGAACGGCGCACAACCAGTATTAATACATGCAACTATAGGCTAACCTATAGGCTACACTAATGCATTGTATTTTGTATAGGCACGGTGACATTGTTTAGATTAAATGGAATTGTGTAGTTGACCTTAAATCCCAGGATCAGGCAAGGCAAAGAAGCTGCAAGGTTCACGCATCTATATAATTTCAATAAGACAGCTCAGTAGGACAATGAGTGATCTGATTATGACTTCTACAGAAAATAAAACGTAATGCTTGTAGCAGTCCATATACATAAATATATAGTCCTATATTTACACAAATGAATACAAAAGACTAAATGAACACTTTCGTTTTATTGAAACTGAGAGAATGCAACAAAATCGCTCAATTACCCGAAAATCCAGCACCGAGATGTTTAAACAGATAGCTCTCATAAGAGAAACTACACAATGACCTTCTCAATGCATGATTAGAAAGAAACCTGAGTTGTCCCTGCCTATGCACCATCATTACATTTAAACATCTGTTGTTGAATTTAGCTACAAATGAAATAGCGTTCAAATGTATCACCAGAGATTTAGATTTACAGTGGCTTTTCCTTATTTACGTATCTGGCAGGATATCACAAACATAACACATTCGGTTTCCTGCTATCAAGCGCTAGATAATATTCATATTTGTAAATGGGAAAATATATATAAATGTAACAAATCGAGACCTAATAGTATTTACACACCAATGTACAGTTTTGAATAAATTAAAATCCGTCTCCTTAAGTCCATTAACCTTATTTACATACGTGTTTTACTTTTATTATTATAAATAATTAGAAAAACGGGTCCCAGACACAAGCAACTTGAACGTTGAGCATCCTCAGATGTTGTCAGAGACTGTTGCGTTTGTAGTCCTTTTTCAAAATGCACTGAAAAGTTTGGGCCTAAAATTGTTTGTATATAGCCTTTCATGATAACCAAATTCAAACAGAACAAAGAACAGTCCAGGAATTCGCGTCTTTTTTCTCATAATATAATTTCATCGCCAAATCAAGGGTGAATGAAATCAGCATGCCTTATAGATCCGAAAAGTGGGCGTATACAGTTCTCTTCGAAATCCAGGTATGTGGCTTGTGATAGCCTGCAGTTGATGAGGGATGTTCCAATGTCCGAGCCGTAACTTCAACCCTCAAACTTTGACCTTTTTTCACTGAAGCATAGTTATGCAATTAGAATGAGCTAATGGCTGTGTTCGTGGGGTCACTTTGGTGAATCGCTACGGGGTGACACGTCTCTGTGTTTCTCCAGTCCGCTGACTAATCTTTGTATGTTCTGCAGTTCGTTAACGGAATCCGTCCCTGAAGATTTGGGAGATCCCTTATTCTGGCCGCTTCCGGTTTTATGGCTGTGGTGTTCAGACATAGGACTGCTTTCCCTGCTGCCTGATTTCGATGACTCCGACTCCGCGCTCAGAGTGCTTGGTACGCCGGTGGTGAACAGACCGGAGCTCTGAGGAATAGACACTGGGATCTGATAGGGGCTGAATCGCAACCTTGGCCTCGTGCTGCTGAGAAAGGGGTTCCGGCTGAGGGTGGAGGCGGCGCCGCCGGCGGGGAGAGCAGAGGCCGCTGCAGCTGCAGCCGCCATGTATGTGTACGGGTAGGGTAGCAATCCTCCGAACGGTGGCATGGAGATACCCTAAATGTAAAACAACAAGCTATTTTAATTCATTATCAGACCAAAATGGAGAAATAAGGTGAGAATATATAGGCCTATACAATATTAGTAGGCTATATTCTAGCCAGTTAACGCGAAATGCACACAAACGCTGCTGACAAAGAGCTTTTACTGCGTGATAAAATAATCCGAAAAATTATGTCTCCAAGCATAAACACAATTTTTCCTCTTTTAGGACTGATTCCAAATTCAATTATAGCCGACACTGTTTAACAGAACTGATGAAACCGTTTGGAAATTTAAAATTAGGAAAGAAAATACAGATTTATAACAGATAAAACAGGGTATGGTGGTGGTTTAAGAACTACTTTATGCTGTTTTATCTTGGGGATGGGATGCTGTGATAATATCTGGAGATACTGTTAGCAAATATATAGACAGATTTGAAATACATTATAAGTTAGTGATAATGCATATAATAAATAATCGTCTTACCTGAGATGCAAGCATATGTTGTGATAAGTGGAATGGGAAAGGGTTGGGTGAACTGGTGCTCTGAGAGGAGAGGCTGCCATTCTCTAGTCCACTTGCTCCAGACATTGAGGCTAATAAGTGTCCCATGCCCATGGTTGAGAAAGCACTAGGAGTCATAGCAAACTGCCCGGGGTGAAATAAGAGTGGTTGTCCTGTACTCAGTGGGTTGAAGAAATGTTGATTGTGTAAACCAGAGAGGGCTAGACTTTGCAAGTGACTTGCACTAAAATGTGATGGGCTTTCTGTTTGAACCATCAGAGGGGAAAAGCCATCTTTGACTGTGCTCAGGCCCACAGAGTCTGCATCCTTTTTGGAGGTATCTGATTCTTTCAAATTCCTGCTGTCCACTTTGTCCTTCTCCAAGTTTCTGATGCTGAAGACAGAGTCAGTTTCTTTCCTTGAATCCGAATAGTCCCCTTTCTTTTCTGGGTTAGATCTGTCGTTGACTCTGTCCTCGCAGTGTGGGCTGAATGGTGATCCTGGTCTCTGGTCTGGACTGCTGACTCTGATCATTCCATCATCGTGTTGGTCAAGTTCGTTGTCACTTTCATTGCAGTTTTTGTCATCTGGAAAATATACATTAAGCACACCAGCTTTATTACTTTAGATAAAACCAATGCAATCGTCCCTTTGATAAATGTAGACTGTTATTGCCACTCCTTATATAACACACCAACTTGCATCTGTTTAATTACTCGCTTTGATTACACAAGAATGGATGAAATGTGATTTCCACACTAACTACTTCCTTCCTCTGTTTTCATCCATGGCACAAGCATGACTTCATGAAACGTTTGAGATTTGGGTAGTTTGAAGGAAAAAAATTTAATGAACCCTTAATGAATTGTGATGAAATGTTGAAAAATTAGCAGAACCAAAACATGTGCATGAGACATTCTCTATAAAACCAATACACGCTTATATATCACAAATCTACCAGACGTGCTTCAAGGACTAATAATTCTCATCGACTGCTTCTACAGAAATCCAAGAGGCTCATTTTTGCAACTTTATACTGACATTATTAATTTAATCTGAGCATCTACAAATGCTAACGACACTGACAACTATGTCTTAACAAATTTAATACAATAGTCATCATTCCATCTATAAATTAGTCACAAAATGTCATAGTTTAAGTTTAATTAAAAGGCAAAATAATAAAAATAAAGTTTGAACCAAAACAGACACTTTGCTTTTTAAATTTACTATTAAATTCCACAAAAGAACAAATTGTACTATAATACAAAAAAAAAAAAAAAAGGTGGGAACATTCACAAAGATTAAACGTATTAAAATAATCTGTATTTTATAGTAAACAGTTCTTTCTTTTCGCGTCTTAAAATGATTTTAGCCTGTAACTGGTCAGATGTTATTTAAAATAACAGACTGGGTAATCACAAATTATAGCACAATAGCTGTGCATATTTATAGTGTATGTAGCTAATTGCACATGCAATTACAGTGTTCCTGTACTGGGGCAACCTGGCAGTAAACTACTTTTTCACAGTAGCTGTAATTTATCTTTTTTTTTTCTTTTTTTATGTACGCAGTTTACATTTCTTTGATCTGATCTAATTGTTACATTATTAATAATAATATTGTTTTTTTAGTTTATTTTCAATATCTTCAGCTGTTAAGGTATAGTGAAAATGCATAAATTCTGCTATGCTGTGCAATGCATTTTGAGCAATAAACACCAGACACTGGGAAACACTTCGAGCCAGACAGATCAAACTGACAGTAACTAAACAACTAACATGCAACTGACTGTAAACATACTGACACTGTAAACATATTCACCAATTCACTCTATCAATAGCTTTAAGTTGCTGGTTCAGCAGCAGAGGGAAATTCATCAGCTCTCCACATAGGGAAAAAAGGTCCGGATCTAATAAAATCTAATCTAATAACAATATCTCGAAAAAAAAAAATCTATGATGATACACATTAAAATAAGTTGTTCCAATGCATGGTCCCATGCATTCCATGCAAAAACAACGTATGGAAAACGTTTATGTTTATGTGTTTTTTTTTGTTTTTTTTTACTCTAAACATAAGTAACTTTGCACTAAATTAGGTAAAAAGCTCAAATGTCATTGCAATGCATGTTTTTACCTCTGGATCTGTTGAATGTAAGTGGACTTGTTGCTGGTCCAATCGGCGAATGAGCTGAATCCCTTCCAGCAGTTTGTTCGCAAGATGAGGCGTCCGAATCTCCTCCATCTCGATCTACTTTACATTGATCATCATACATGCGCATTGACGGCAGGGCTAACTGTTTTCTGAAAGTTTAAGTGAAATTAGATTAGATATCATACCTAAATATTTGTGTTTTGTGCATATCTGATGGTTTAAAATAACCGTTCAGACACAGTACCTTTTTTCTCTTCTTCCATTCCCCGTGTCTCTGAATCCTTTTGCGAATGGATTATTATCGATTTTCAGTTGTGTGATCTAGAAAAAGAGTAAAATTAGATTTATTGCATTTTTAATGTTTTCTTTGGGACAGCCTATTTCAATTTAATGTTCTGGAACTGTAATGCATGGTTTTAACGAATTATCAAATGAAAAACTAAAATGCACTTATATCTCCACAACGGCTGGTTAAATCTTTTGTTAATTAAGGTTAATAATTAAAGTTTATAACTTTTAAATTGCTAGTTATCAAATTAAATAATCCGAATACTTTTGTTTTCGTTTTTTTTCAGTCGAATTCATTGTGACTTTACGTGATGTAGTCTAGTTTCACACCGCACTAGACGTTTCTTTTTTACGGGGTCACCTTTGATTGTTGAGCATATTGTATTACTAAGCATCTCAAGTTATACATACAAGCAACTATTCGTTGCACGTATCGATTATAAATGGTCTGTAAACTTTACGTTCATAAAGCCACCAGACTCAGTGAGCTGTCATCCCAATTATAATCAACAGATTGAATTCTATTCATGGCAATGACAAAAGAACGACACATAGCTACACATAGCATATATGATACTAAACAGAATTCTAAAATATAGGCTACATAAAATATAAGTTACAAATAATTTCTATGAGCACAATAATAATAATATGACAACGGTCAACTGAATAAAAGAAACAAGAACTCAATTTAGGCGCTCTAGTAACTTACCTTGTCATTCTGATATGCAGTGACAGCTATAAAATCAGTCTCAGGAAATACATATGTCCTGAAGGTGCTATAAGGGAGCTTCAGAATGTCGTTGGCTCTAACGATATGAAACCTGGGTTGGTATTTGTGCATCGAATTTAGAATGGTCTGAAAGATAAAAAAAAAATAAAAAAAAGTATCTGGTCAATAACAATACCAATCAATGGTATCAAAATGCAGTTATTAAAAAAAATAAATCAATAAATAAAATAAACAATCTGCAGAATAATAATAATAGCCTAATAATAATTATAATACTAATTAGAGTAGAAGGCCTTTTTCTACTGTAATAATGTTAAGATTTTTGGGGTGATAGCTGAGATACGTATCATTGTATAACTGTGTGTTTAAGTTGTGTATTATTATTTTTATTTTAACCTGGGAAGTTTACTATAATACAAAAAATATTTTCGAAATTGCCATTTACCTGTTTTACATGTTAATAAGAACAGTGTTACATATCCCTGGGTAAAAAACAAACAAACAAACAAACAAAACAAAAAAAAAAAAAGAAAAAAAAGAGACAAAAATTCATATCTTTGGCTCAGACCGTCGATCATGGGACATAGTTTGCCGTTTGCCCCATGGCATTTAATGTTAAAGCAACTGCTCTTTCATGCTTCATTTAGGCGACAGACACTGAAAACACGTTAAGAATCCAATGCACCCTAAATGTCCAAACTCTGTGCTTGGCTTAATCTCATAATCATCTTTGCTTCTTGATCACCTAGATAACTTTTTATGTTATACCATCACTGAATGGAAATAACATAATAGGAAAGAGCCAATTCAAGAGAAATTCATGCAACTTACAAATCCATGTTTATCCGAAATATTGTTGGTTAGTTTGAGTTTGTGGAAAGCAACAGGCTTTGCCATCCACTGTTCACCCGTGGCCGGGCTATCCGGGTGAATATACATTCGTTTGGGCATCTCCGGATCGGCCTTTCCTGCGACCATCCATCTAGAGTTGTGAAATTTGTATCGACAGTCGTCTGCCGCAACAATATCCATCAAAAGTATATACTTGGCTTTTTTGTCCAGGCCGTTCACGCGCACTTTAAACGGAGGAAACATTCTCCTGTGGACGGAACAGACATAACCGTATCGGTCATAGGGCCGAATTTATACAACAAAATATTTATTTAACCTTATAAAGACAAATGAAATGCAAAGAAGTAGTTCAGGTACACTTTCCATTTTAAACACAAATAAATATCCTTCATATCTAGGGCGTGTGGCAAAGGCTAACAGGCTATCCAACACAATCGTACCGGACTATATCCTCGCTAATGTTTTACAATATTTTACAAGCATATTTATAATCAGAGGGATTATTACTCCTTTATCCTTCTTATATTTACATATTTCAGTTAGGACAAAAGACAAGAAGAGAGAAAAAACCCACAGCCAATTACGGCTGGTGTGTGTGTGTGTGTGTGTGTGTGTGTATGTTTCGAAAAAAGTAGTTCCCCTTTGTGTAGCACAATATTTACATTGTTGAGAAGCATTAACTATACTTATATAACAGGTATGAGTTTCTATGGGATAGCCTTAATAACAGAACGAATGTGAATGTTATTCTAATGCTGACATGAAATCGAAATGGAGACTTTTGTGACTTTAATGCCGTTGATGTAATTCGATCATCCAAAACATAGCCTAATTTCTATCGCGCAATATGTAATTTCGAACTAGCCTAAATTATATTTTCTATAGTGAATCAGACCGAACATTTTCGAGGGTAAGTACATTAACATCGTTATCATCAAGTTATCCAAGGAAAATAAAAATAACACGGCCTTACCTTCCTGATTTAGTGATGACCATTTCGGTTCCAATTTTGTGGAATTGATCCCAAAGGTCCTTAGCTTCTAATGTAACTTTAGGATCGTCTTCAACCTCCTCCTCTGGTTCGAGACTCTTGAAGGAGCGGAGATGAGCCGCCTGGTGGTGATGTCCAAGCGCCGCGTGTAAGCCAGCTTCAGCCGCGCCGGAGAGCGCATGATCCGCCAGCGGTTTACTGAGACCCGGTGGTAAAGTGAGCGCTGGGAAGAACGAGGGTTGAGCCGCCGCAAGGAAAGCTGACATGGGAAAGTCGGCCGGCCTGTGCGCGTGAAAAGGGTGATAAGCCATAGCGTTCGCTGTGAAAACTGGATCTCTCATCGGTGCATCCAAAAAGTCAGATGAAAATATAATATTCTAAAATAACTGCGCCTGTAACTCGCTTAAGTCCGACTGGCTGTCGCCCTCTTACAGCTGAAAGACAGTGTTGGTTTCACAGTAGTTAAAGAGGACTGGTAGGAAATGGCAGTACCGTCGGGGATGTCCAGTTGCAGCACAGTGATAATATCCTTCAATAGAGTAACATTGACACTTCTGTGTAGATTAACAGCTTTCCTTCTGCCCAAGCCACTACAGAAAGCAGCCCCAATAACAAGGATGCGAAAGTCCTGCGCACTGATGTAGAATTGGTAGGTTCTTCCCTGACCACTGTGTAACTGTGTCTGTCTTACATTTCCCTTCTCACTGGTTCCCCGTACTAATGAACCAAACCGTCTTGATTGCAGATTTTACGCATTCTGGACCAATTGTAGAGCTCCATAGGCGTGGTTTTGACAGCTCCAGCCAAGATCGTGAAGGGGGGGTTGGCTAGAAGGTGTCGGAAGCATTTGCAGTAAGAAAACATGTCAACAGAATAAAATATTAACCAATGACAGAGTAAGGATCTGGAAACCCCACCCCCGCATAACCTAACAGAGGAACGATCATCTGGCTGTAGGCAGCCGGGTAAGAGAGTGCTTTTCCCGGCTTGCGTTTCATCAGTTTGCCGATCGTGTGCTTTCTTGATCTTTATGCTCCAGTGTCGGACTTTAAGAAATATAGCATTATGGACATTTCATTTTAAAGTTGCGTGTAACTAACATACCAAAATTATTATCATGTCGAATAAACTGTCGCTATTTTAACGGTTTTATAATATAGCAACCAGCACGCCACGGACATTCTAGTAGTAGCCTAGTTATATTAAAGAAGAAATGCACTTATTTATCACAACAACTTTCCCAAAGTGTGCACAATTAACTGATATTACATCGACCGGATGAAACATATTACAGGATATTTTACTTCTCCAGGCGATATTCAGTACAAAGTTACTTGCACGGAATGGGCTGCTCGTCTAAAATCAGAGTGCATTTGAAGACGAAAAGGAAGGAAGGTTTCTGCGAGATTTTTGTTCATTTTACGGATTGCCTACTGGAAGGAATAACAAGGTATCACAGAGTTTGGCAAAACGCGCTTTTTTTTAAATACATGCCTGGAACAAACTCAATAAATCGAGGAATGATCGGGGGTTATGTAGCTATCTTATGTAGCCAATAAGTTTCATCTGACCTCTCTCCTTATTTCTCAGAACTGTTCACGATTAGTTCACGTTAAATCGACCGACAGGGTACAGCAGAGTAACAATCTGAGCTTTAAAGCTCCATAAGCAGTCGTGTACCTTTAAGAGGCTCGTCAACAGATCCTTGATTAAGTGGGACTCCGTTTGTTAAAGAGCGCTTGGCGCCAGTCGGCTGGAGTCCCACAATAAGAACCTACCCCTGTCAATTCATATTTACCCCCAAATTCTCAAACAGAGTGCACCAATCCACTCAGTGTTCCACAAAGCTCACATGTTGAGAAAAAGCCCCACAAATTTTTGTGCCAGCCTATTCCGCTTTCAACAATTAATTAGACCTAGTGAAAGTCCACAGATCGAAGATTTATCTCTTGTGTTTGAAACGATGCTGATCAATTCTGGCTAGACAACTTTGAGAAAGGAACAATGAATGATTGACATTAATTCCACACATCGTTTATTCAGAGATTTGGAAAGCCGTAATGTCAACAGGAAATGCATTTTGTTTGTTCCTTTCAGTTGACGACTTTCATTCTCCGAAATGCTCACTGTAAACCTCAGAAATGACTTCCTACTGAAGGACTCAAAACTGTCCTGAGAGGGAGACACAGGTTGCTTCTGACCTAATAGTACCCTCAGAGATGAAGCTGCTCTGCGGGGTTGAATTTATGACAGATGCGAGGATCTTGAGTCACGGGTCCAGGATTTTCAGTCAAGGGTGTATTATGGAAAGACATCTCAGAACAACAGAAGAAGGACATAAAAATAATTGTTTTGGATCATCCTGTATCGACACGTTTCGTCTTTGGTAAGAGTTCTAGCTTTTTATCAGGGGGCAAGCTTCATGTTTTCAAAGTTAGGCTATGTCGAATAAATGATGAATGCAGGAGGATTTTGAATTGTTCAGCTGTTTTGGATTTGAAGTGTATACTGTAATCTTCAACAACAGATGACTGTATTTCATTGATTCTTTATATTATTCTCAATATCGAATTAATGTATTTTATTGTGCCTTGTGTTCTATTTTATTAGTTATTGAAATTACAGTTATTTAGTTAAATATAATAATAAATTTTATAGATAAATAAAAGTTTATTTGTAAGCACACACACACACACACACATATATATATATATATATATATATATATATATATATATAAATTTTAGAAATTTGACAGTTTGCTTAGGCCTGAATGAATAAAAATCATGAATTACAAGGAATTTACGTCTACTTGTTCGAGGATATGTCATGAGTTTAAGGATAGGTAGAAATCAGTCATAACATCGTTAACTTTAGTTTATGTACTACAATATGTTGAAAAGAGGTTTGCACAGATTAACCCCACATGAAGCAAGTTAATGATTTTACCATGTATATACTCATCAAGTTAATTATATAAACAAAGATCCATGTAGTAGTCCACCTCATTTATTTGTTTTAGTAAATTTACGCCGAGGCCCCGCGTAGCCTACCACAGTTGTCAATGCAGGTGTTATTTAAGGGTGCGATTTCATTCAAACGCTTTCCAATCTTTCTCTCTTTTCCGAACATAGCGTAACCGACGTGAAAGTCATGTGAACGTATTGGCCACTCTTTGGTCTTAGGTTAAAATAACAGAGCTGAAAGAAATGTAAAAATAAAAAGATATAATGTTATTTATCATCTCTTTCCCCGCCTACAGGATAGTCAGTTGTTTTCAAAAAAGTTTTGCAAATCCAAGCAATCACCATTGCACAGCATCCCCCGCAAAATGCCCTAACGCTTTATTTATCCTGTGGATCAAGTTCTTGGCGCCAGACCGTTTAAGACCTGTCAAAGTTCTTCATATTTCTCCGGTTCAAGAACAGCCCAGAAGAACCCCTCCTTCACACTCTCTCCTCCGCTGTCCTGTAGTGCTGCCGATATTATTGCAAGGTGCATATTCTATAACCACATGCGATTGAAATGCAAAAATATCTCGCAGTCTTTTTTATTTATTTATTTATTTTATTTATTTATTTTTTTATTGGCTGATGTTTTGCAAAATGTGTGTAGGCCAAAATACTCATAAATAGCACAAGTTATTGTTTTATCATGCTGTGATATAGTCTTCTGTAAAAGCAAACATAATTTTATCATTAATTCTTTTATGAAAAAATATAGTATGCGTCATTTCCACACAATGGTAAGAGTCAAAACTTTTTTTACTTTTATTCATTAAACTTTTAAGACATAACAGTTATTTCTCTAAGCAAGGGACTTACTTGGAGGCGTCAAATAGGTACTTTTTATTTTATTTTATTTTAGTTATTATTATTATTATTTTTTTTTTCAGAATACCACAAATTTTTCTGTAATGAGGGAACATGACTGATCCTATAGTTTTTCTTTTTGGTGTAACTCAGACTTGGTCTTTAATGTTTTCAGTTTATTCGCGAGTCAGCAGGTGAGCTCTAATGCATCAACACAAGGAGTGACTTGAAAATGAAATATAAAATCACGTCATAGTTTAATAAGAACCTGTTTTATATAATATTGTCTTTATCCGTTTCAGATACTTTTTCTCTGGTGTAGAGCACAGAAAACTTAGACAAAGAAAATTATTTATTAAGATTGCAAACAGAGACAAGGCGATAAAAGAACATATACGATTTAAATTTAATTTTAAAGTTTCATTTTGAAATATTCAAGTGACTGGAAATAAAATATGATTATTAGACCTATATGATTAATTCCACTCCTTGTCCTTTGTAAACTCAAACACGCCTTTCATCCTGAATCCAAACCAAACACCCAAAAGAACACAGAACAAGATTTAAATATCTAGAGATAAGGGTAAAATAATCTAAAAAATGTTCTGCTCCAGGTTATGTAAGATGTTACTTGATAAAATAGATGTGAAGGTTTTCTTTATTAATACTGTTTTAAATGAGTATCTTTACGAATTATTAATACCAAAGAGCTCATTAACAAAGTTCTGTCACATCATACAGCATATAAATATTAAACAAGCTTGCATGTAACGATCCACACATTTTAATACCTGTTCCGACAATATCATATATAATCTACTGGAAGTGTCTAGCCTTTTTTTTTTCATTTCTAAACAAGCAGGTCAATCAGATCAGGTTGGGGGATTGTATTACAAGTGCAAAAACGTACAAGCATGAACCTATGCCTAAATTTATTCTTGAAGATAGGGCTATTTAATAATTCTGATTAAATCTCTTCCCAACGGCTTGTTTCCATCAATAGTAGATCAAATGATTGATATGATTTTATAAGACGAGCACTCAATATATTTTTACAGACACAAAGAAAAGAAGAAAGCAACATGAATCCTCTGTTGGCACATGAAATAAGGAAATCATCTTATTAAATGTACAAGTTTATAAACTTTTATAGAATAATGTGTCGCCTTTTATTCCAAAGATCATAAAACACGCGTATTCATTTAAATTGTAGCACACATTATTTAGGTCTATAACTAATCTGCATTAATTTACGTTTGACTTATAGGTGAATATTTTATGAAATACACGAATTTGAAATCAGCAACACCTATCCGATAATTTAAAAACAAAGTTCTATAGCTTGATACCTGTTGATCTGCAGATTGCATGCTAGTCCATTCGTGTACACAAAAAGTGATGGACATGTACTTGCGTGACTTTGAACGCCTGTGGCCGTTCTGTGTCACAAGTTTGCATACTGCAAAAATTAGATAAATGCTTGTTTAAAAGCGTGTTATGGTTTTAACAATTATGCATGTCATTGCTTGAAAAGACAGTGACTTAACTTATGAATTTATTTTGACTACACCTAATAAAATGTGTTTGCCAATAAAAACCCTCTGTAAAAATACTTTTGTAAATCATTGTATTCCTTGAACACATTTCACCTCGGTATCTATTCTAACAAGATAAAGCCACTGGTGAAAGGCTTCCAATAACAGCACTGGAAAAAATAAAAAAACAATTTCCTTTCACTAGAGGGTACAAAACTAACCACACAGTTGGTATTAAAGCCATGTTTGCTTCATGTATCAGAGCATTGGTGTGTGTGTGTGTGGGTATGTATAAATGTATATAAATTTAGAAGGAAGCAGTTCTGTTATAAGAGACATTTTGCTGTGTTGATCTGTTGAGCAAGCTGGAGCCAGCAGTTTTCTTTTATTTTCCCTGACTGATTATGGTAACAATAGCAATGCAATACATGTATGTCTGTTGTTCCTAGCTGGTAATAGCCTTCGAATTCATGTAAAATATTGCTGACCATGGTAAAAATTTTCTTTGTCCTCCTTTTTTTGATCTTCATCTGTTGGAAAGTGGCGAAAAATGTTAGGGATGCCTTAAAAAGGTCATTCTTTCAGCCAGCCTCTGGGATGAGATTCACCACTGATCAAAGGCTGGCGGGAGTGAGGGGGAGAGTCAGCTCTCTTCTGGGTTGTATTGTAAGGTGAATGTATTAACTTGACAGGTCAGTCTCACCCTACATCAGCATTACACCTCTCTGAGGAATGCTCTATAGGTGTTTTTATACTGGCTGGTTAATACAAACACAGGTAACTTAGCTTGGGTTAAGCAGCAGGAATAGGGAGGGTTAGTATAAGGAAATCCCATGGAAATGTTGTCAGAGTGGTTATGTGGTATTGAATTGGCAACAAACCCTGCTCTAAGAACTATCTGCTTCTATTGCATTTTTGGTGGAGTTTCGTGTACACA
Source organism: Tor tambroides (assembly GCA_021397915.2). NCBI lineage: Eukaryota > Metazoa > Chordata > Actinopteri > Cypriniformes > Cyprinidae > Tor > Tor tambroides. Next base: position 44,951 of record JAFVLL020013457.1, on the reverse strand, counting down.
CGCACTTTCTCTCCTTCTGTCTCTCTGTGCTGAGACTATATGTGTATGACAATACACTTCTAGTATAGGAAGTGATCTCAGAGGTCCCACACAAGAGGAATGGCTCCCTGTATACTGAGGGTAATAACTCGTAATTAAAGCCATATGATGAGTTGAGTCAAGAGGTGGGGAGGACAGGTTATGGGACATTACTCTCTCTTCTCTTCTCTTCTCTTCTCTTCTCTTCTCTTCTCTTCTCTTCTCAATAGTGACACACAATAGGAGTTAAGAGCTATAAAATAACTATGGATAAATGATAACCCTAATAATTTGGTATTATAAGAAATACTGGAGTTTATGTTAAAATCTCCAACTTTTATTTTCCAATTCTTGCATTTATTGGAAAATAATGTGAGATCAATCATGTCTTTTTCTGAGAAATATAAACAGGAGACAGCAAAAGCAAATTCTCCATTTAATCTCACTGATACTACTCACCGTCATTCCAAAATCGTATGGCTTTCTTTGTTGTGGAAAACACAGAAGATATTTTGAATAATGTGCTTAAAGGACATTACGGTATCATGACATGATCATTTTACGATGAAATAATAATTAAGTCTTTAATCACCCTTGAATCGAAACATATGTACACAGTAGGGCTGGGCGATTTATCTCATGCAATATGCATGCGCAATATGCATGGAGCGGCATTTAATACACGGAGCCGTAGTTCACTGAGAAGCTACGCAATATCGCGTTCATTATCGCAGATGAATCGCCTTCGATAATGAACGCGAGATTGCGTAGCTTCTCAGTGAACTACGGCTCCGTGTATTAAATGCCGCTCCATTTGAAAACAGGTGATGGGGATTTACCGCTAATCAAGGAGCTGGTTTTACTGACGAGATGCGCATGCATATTGCATGAGATAAATCGCCCAGCCCTAGTACACAGACGACACAAACCTCAAACATCAACTAAACGCGAGCCTTACTTGGGTCTTGTGCATCACGTGACCAAAGTCATGATGTTTGAGGTTGAGCTGTATGGATTAATTTCATGCTACCTTTATGCCCTTTTAGAGCTTAAAAGTTTTGGGTCCCATTGACTTTCATAAAAAGACCTGAAACAAAATATCATCTTTTGTGTTTTATACCATGAGGGTGAGTAAATAATGTCACAATTTCCATTTTTCATCCAGTTTTCTCTTTGAGTAAGGCCGTTTGTTTTCTTTTACAGCACAAGATTTAAATGTAACTCCTTTCTCTTTCCCAAGTCCTGACTGCCATCAATAAATTGTACGCTGACTGGGAAAAAGAAAGAAAAAGATAGAAAATCAGAGAAAGATAAAGGTGTTCTGCATTTCTTCAGTCATCTATCGAGAGAACTAACAATTGGCCCGCTAGATCCAGCCATTCTCCAAGCCCTGAATGATCAGCTCCATCTCTAGTAACATCAGAGACGAGAGCAAGCAGGAAGAGGGCCATCAATCTCGTTCGCTTTCACCTCTCCGGTCACAGTCCACACCTGGGACACATTTGACATTATGTTAGGTCACCCTGGGCTCCGATGGAGTCACTGCAAGGTCGAAACTGTAAAGTTGAAATCCCATTCAAAAGCTTGGACATCTCTGAGATTAACTTTATTTCTCTCAAAGAGGCAGATCAGATTGCACAATGGGCAGTGCAGATGTGATGAGAAGTTAGTAAAGTGATAGCGGGGTTAAATGTTAAACAGGCTGAGGAGGACTCAGTGATTCCCCAGAGACATCAAGTATTTCTGTCAAGGCATAACAATGTTTCAACAAAAAAAAACACAGAACCGCAATTTAGAAGTTTATTTATATTTAAGGGGTAGTTTTCTATCATCATTTACACACCACTGTGTGCTTCTAAACTGGTAAGACTTCCTTTCCTCTGTGGAAAACAGAAGATATTTTGAAGAACTTTTGTAAGACTTTAGATTAGGGAACACTATTCATCATTAACTAGTTGCTTATTAGCATGCATATTACTAGCATATTGGCTGTGTATTAGAACTTATAAAGCAAATATCAATGGCTTATTCTGCATGATTGCTTATTCTAGTTTGTTTAAACTTACCCCACACCTAAACATAACCTTCTGGTGTTGTTCACATATTTTGTATTTTGGGGGATTTTTTGGTACTAAATTATATTTATGGAATAGTTATGATCAATTTATTACCTGTTAAACACTTTTTGAGCATAGACCTGAAAATGAAATTTCCATACTTAGATGTCGTAAATCTCGAATGCCTTGGAGCACAGACTTCAGTTTGTTCTCTTTTTAACGATGACACTTGGCAGACTATTGTTGAAGTGAAAAACAACTTTAAAAAGTGAAACTAAAAACAAGTTATAGTAGTTGAGATTTGAAAAATTATGCAAAATGCTCAAAAGTACTATTTTAAAGTTTTATTTGAAATATATATTTCCCAAAACATGTTTTCCTCCAAAACTGCAAGAAAATCAAAGCCATAAATCTAAACAAGTTGTCTTCTAAATTTGAGGTTGATATACTATGAGCTTTAAGGAAGATTTTGTTTGGGCACAGTACCACACGTTTCTACTAGCTGAAATCCACTTTCCTCTAATTTCCAATGCGGTCATTTTTGACCACAAGCAATACAAGTGTGACTATTTTCAGGATCATTTAACCTTTTTGAATCACGTCCATGCCAAGTGACAAATCCTTTACCAAAATGTGTACCATTCCAGTGAAGTAAAACAACAAAAAAACAAAACACAATTGAAAAAATGTACAAAAATAAATATGACTGAACAGCTCCAGAGGGTTAATAAAACCTTGCTATATCTATGTATTCTCCTCATTGTAACTTAACACTCATGTACATGCTGCATGGACACACACGTGACCGATACGGACCGCGTATGGCTTTATCGGTCGTAATCTGCAATGATATCATTTTCTCAGCCAAAGATCAGGCCCAGTCCCTCTCTGAGCCCCAGCTCCCTCTGGAATGTGAGTGTGGCTCATTACTCTAAAGGACTTAAGCTGATGAACACCACTAAAGACCTAAAAGCATTTCTTGTGTGGCCTAATGCACCCACATTGTGAGACACTTCAGACACTGGACTGCGGCTATTTGTTTTTTCTTCCCCCGAATTCCCATCAGTCTGCTAGTTTTGTGCTCAAAAAGCGAATGTAGCATTTTTTTACATTTCAAGCAAAACTCACTTAGACAGTTTATTCATTTACGGTGTAATTGCTTACAAACATAATGGTTTTGAGTCCAAACATCTTCAACAGTTCAGCGTACTTTTGGCTAATTTCATCCTCGTGCTGTTCACTGATAAAAACTATGAAAATAGATCGACATCAAGAACAAGCACACTAGAATGCACAGATAAGGTCCGGCTTTAGAGCGCTCCGGTGAATAGCTATAATCTTCTTACATTTTCTGTTCTCACTTTCGGCCCCATACAGGCTGATATAAATCCGTCTGCTTTCACGTGATATCGAAATGGCTTTGTTGTTAGTAAAACTGAGACCTCACCAACATATACATGTCTGATCAAGGGAAAGCATACACCTCTTTGGCCCTTTGGCTAATCGCTTTAAGACATCCAAGCAAATCTGGTCTCAGATCAGATCTCCAGCATTCACAAGCATTTCCCCCTCTCTCTCTGATTCAGAACACATTGCCCCAAATGAAAGCGCCGCTGTGACAGAGATACATGGAGGGCGGCATTAGACTCAAAAACTGAGCCTGAGATCAAAGGGAAACACAGGAGGCTCTTAATCAGTGAGTTGTGCCAGTGTCAAACCTGAGTGAGAGGGACTCAGGGCCAACTCGTGACTTACCCCAGCCCGTCTTGGCCATCCTCAGCGGCAACCCACATCCACAAGCCCCTGTGCTTCCTCACCTCCCCCTCCTTTCTCTGATTTGTCATGTTGTTTAAAGTATAATCCCACCATGGTACCCCAGCTGTCTCTGGTTAGCACTTGCACGTCAAAATGCCGCTCTGTGGATCAGGCCACGGGAAGATGAATCGAGCGCAAGCGCTCCATCTCCATATTTTCCAATCAAGCTCCATTAGACAGGGCAAAGGCAGGAGACATCCTCACCTCCAGTGCCCTACAGCCAGATCACTGACATTCAGGATGGGATTGTGTTACATGCTCATTATATACAATGCAATATTTCCATCTGTCACATTAGAATTGTCCATGTGGCCAGCACAATAGTTCGTTCCCCTCACCTTCATATTTTACCAGTCCGCTGGTCTTTCTAAAATGTATAAAGGAGTGTAATGTTGTAAAGGGTGTAATTTCTTGTGTCACCAACTGCAATTGCAAAAATAAGGACTGCTTTCAGGTTTCTCTGAACTCTCCCTCATCATATGCATTTATTCGGACAAACAGATAAATAATTTTGAAATTCACACCATTGATGTTGCTATATTCAGCAGGTTGGGATGCTCATACAAACAGAGTAATGTTATGAAAGCACCATGCAAGTAAAAAGTCATATTTTCTTTTAACCTTGAACACATGAGAGTGTAACAGCTTTATTAGTATCACTGATATAATATTATAGTTTTTGTTAATATATTATTTTAATATTTTCATTTTTCACTTTCATTTTGGTTAAGGTTTAAGGTGTTTTGTCACTTGTTTTTTTTTAAATAAGTCTAGTTTTTATTTATTAGTTTTTAATCGATTTACTTTTAGTTATTTTTACTTCAAGATAAACTAAAGAAACATGAAAAAAATTGTCTTGGCAACTAGTGGAATTAAAATAAATGTTTTTTTCAGTTAATGTTATTTTATTTCAAGTATCAATAATATTTTGTACGGTTTTAGTTTTAGTTAATGATAGATAGATTATTTATTATTTTATTTTCTATTATTATTATTATTATTGTTGTTTTTTTGGAAATATCACAAATTATTCATTCATAAATATCATAATGTTTTTGAGTGACAACACAGGACAGTTTGTTTTGAGTGACAACACATGACACTTTGATTTGGTGCAGTGAACTAGTTTTGCCAAAATATACTTTTTTTTCCTAACACAAAATTTAAGGGGGAGAAAAAAAGGTCAAACTACTTAGTGAGGTTTTCAAGATTTTACATTATGAATGAATTGTAATACAGAAATGACAAATATGACCCTGGACCACAAAACCAGTCATAAGGGTCAGTTTTTTGAAATTGAGATTTATGCATCATATGAAAGCTGAATAAATAAGCTGATGTATGGTTTGTTAGGATCGGACAATATTTGGCTGAGATACAACTATTTGAAAATCTGGAATCTGAGGGTGCAAAAAAATCCAAATACTAAGAAAATTGCCTTTAAAGTTGTACAAATGAAGTTCTTAGCAATGCATATTACTAATCAAAAATTAAGTTTTAATATATTTACGGTAGGAAATTTACAAAATATCTTCATGGAACATGATCTTTACTTAATGTCCTAATGATTTTTGGCATAAAAGAAAAATCAATAATTTTGACACAATATAATGTATTTTTGGCTATTGCTACAAATATACCCCAGCGACTTAAGACTGGTTTTGTGGTCCAGGGTCACAAATATGCTCAACTTGTGGTGGAAAGAAGAGGTGTTTTCAATTTATTTTTTCATTAAATGCATTTTGATGTATGTTTGAATAAATTAGTAGAAAAAATCTTTTAAATCACTTTTAAATGACATATTTAGCATCTATGTTTTAGTCATCACTGTTGTACCAGTAGAGGGTGTCTTGCTGCTGAGCTGTTCTGAATAATGTTTGACATTTATATACATCAAACCCTCCCTGTTTACAATGATTGGCCACATTTGAGAACCATTTCCTTGATCATGTGGGCATGGCTTTACCATCAGGCACCAATCACATACTGAAAACAGATACACCTCATCAGACTTGTTGGGAAGAGGGGAATCATTATTGAGCCTAGTAGCATGGAGCATTGTTATCATTAAATACACTTCCAGACATTGCAGGTGGAAGTGGAGGAAGTCTAGAGAGCAGGACTAGAGCCGCTTTCAATTACCCTTTAATGAAACCCCTGCTACAGCACTGCTGAAGCCCGGGGCAGGGGAACCCTGCGCTGTTGAGCCATGAGTTAAGCCAGAGACTCTGGCTAAATATCTTGTTTCCAAATCAGCCCATGAGCTCAGTACCACTGAATTGAGATCAGATCAGATATGTTACATATCTGGCTGTCAGAGTTCACATGCTTGGAATGTAATGATATTCTGCTAAGGGAGGGGGGTATCAAGCACTGTTAAATTGAATATGATTCGTCCAAGTACTGGTGCTGTTCTGATCTCTCAACGGCCCTAAGATGGATCAAAGTATAGGCAATACATTCACAAAGAAACACACACTTTCACACTTGCGCACATTTTGTTGCCATTTCATTATATATACAGTATATATAATAAGAAAAACAAAGTAAAACAAACAAACAAACCAAAAAGTTAACACTTTAGAATAGGGAACACTTAATCACTATTAACTCCGACTTTTCCCTCAATAAATTCGTAATGTGCTGCTTATTAATAGTTAGTAAGGTAGTTGTTAAATTTAGGTGTTGGGCAGGATTAGGGATGTAGAATAAGGTCATGTAGAATAAGGCATTAATATGTGCTTAATTACTACTAATAAATGGCAGATATTCTAGTAATATGCATGCTAATAAGCATCATTAAGAGACCCTAAAATAAAGTGTTACCAAGAAAAAAAAACAGCCATTTGAAACAGTTAGAAATAAAAATGGGAAAAAAGTATATGCTTTGTTTATGTCAGTATTTTTGTCTTGTTTTCAATTTAAAAAAGGCACAGGACATACATTATTTTCATGTATAAGCTGTGTTGTTTTTAAACCATATATCTAGGTCCAGGTATTACAGCTATTATTGACTGTAATTATGTTTTTATTAAAAGGCTTTGTATTTTAAATTTGGGTGTGTTTAAAAAAAATGCTTGATGGAGGTTGCATGACTTGAAACTTTGCATTAAAATATTATTTGAAAGCTTGAGCAGTGTGTGGGATTCATCTTTTGTGTGTGTGTGTGTGTATGTATTCCTATGCTTATATGATTTACAAGGGGTTGCGGTGGCATTTCATAATTAAATCATAAATGTAACAAAATTACTAAGGTTTATTTTATTTCATGTCTCTTGGATTTTTTTCTTCTCAAGTAAAATTGTCTGGATGTTTAAATATTTTTAGTGTAAGACGATACAAATATAGTTCATAAAAATGAATAATATTTACATTTTGTGCACCATATATCCCAGTTTATATTCAAGATGGTGACTTTCCAGTCAGGATGGTGATGCACACACACGTGTAATGGTCATACAGTAGCTTGAAACCGTTAGATTGGACCCAGAAAATAGAGGTTTCATGAATGTGACTGAAAAAAACAACAACAAACCCACCACGCCCGTTCCAGATGGGTTGGTAATGGCAGTCAGAAAAAGGCCCAAGTCCAGATAACGTTATGTTAGTGTGACATGGCGCTCAAGCGCAGAGGCGAACCGAATCAGGATTTGATTAAGCGAGCGGGCGCAGAAAGCCCAGAGCGCAGGGCCAGGCACTCAGCCATGGCATGGCCACAGCAGAGATGCATATCTATGTCGGGACACGCCAATGCAGCGCCGCATTCACTGCTATAATCAACCCAGCCTTGCGCCGGGGCAATGTGAACAGATATGTTTCCAATGCAAACAGCCTGTGCTGCAAAAAGCTTACTTCATCGTTATTAGAGGTTGCACAAAACAAAGGAGGGTTTCATTGCATGCTCTGCCAACCTCATCTTACATTTTGTAAAGCCCAATTATGTTTCAAAACCAATTTATAATTGTGCTCTGACCTTGTGCTTCACCAAATAAAACATCTGAATTGGTGCATTCAGGAGAAATAAAAGGCTGTTTTATCCTCAATGGTTGCTAGGGCAAATCCAGCAAGTTTTGAAACGTACTTAACAAGTTTAACACTTTTCATGCAATTGCTTCAAAAACGTTTCATAAGTTTTAAAATTGTAGACCTCCCCTCCTTAGGTTAAATATTGCAACTTTATGAGGATACATGTGAATGTAGTTAAGTATGATCAATGTTAAATTGTTCAGTTGAATGAAATTGTAATGTTTTGATGAGCGATAAAGATCTGGCAAAGAGGGGCATGTGAAAAAATCTACAGAAAGGGCCTTACAAATAAGTTTGTAAAGCTATGGTTGAATGGAAAACCATATTTGGAGTAATTTACTCTATCAGAAAGCCATTACGAAACGAATTTTGATGAGCTCACTATAATTTTTACTATGGATTTAGTCAATATTTTTTTTTTGTTTGTTTGTTTTTTTTTAAATTGCAACTTGCTTTAAAAGGGATAGTTCACCCAAAAATGAAAATTCTGTTTTCATTTACTTACCCACATGTTGTACCAAACTTGTATTAGTTTCTTTCTTCTGTTTAGAACTCTGCTGACTTTCACTGTATAGACAAAACACAAAACAAAACAAAAACAAACAAAAAAAAGTTGATACATTCTATAAAATATCTTTTGCATTCCACAGAATAAAGTCATACAGGTCTGGAACAACGGGAATGAGTAAATAAAAGAAATAAAATAATGTTTATAAAATCATTTTTTGTGAACTCTTTAAATGAGGGCAGGGTGCAAAAAAAAAATGAGTGAAGTTACTGTAATTGAAAAAAAGATAAAACTGATAAAATACATACCTTGAATGCTTTGGATAAAAGCGCCTGCAAAGTGTTTGTTGTTCATTTATTATTATTATTTTTTAAAACATCTTAATTGTACATAAATACTAAACACTTGTATTACTATTAGTAAATACTAAATATAAAATGTGTAGAAGTCAACCAAGTGAACAGAATTATCAGTTCCCTACTATCCACGAGAGTGTCATGATGTTCTTAAAGTTTGACAATTTGTTAAATGTTATGAAATGCTAATATGATAAGCATGGTAGTCTGACAGAATGTGTAACTTTGTCAGTTTGAGTGTGGGAATGTGATTAGACTAGAAGCCGCTCTGGACATTTGTTCATTTTCAAAATGTGATTTGTTTCGGATTTGCACGAATGAGTGAAACTTCTCAGCTTTGGAAATCTGATTACAGAAGGGCAACACTGTGTTGGTGACTGGGAAGGGATTCTCTGTCTAATCTTCTAAAAAAAACCTGTAGGTGTTCATGAAACAAGCTTATTAGTGTAGACATGTTTGCATATTCTGTATTCTATACATTAAAATCAAATGATTTTGTTCAGTTATTGCTTTGACGGTCTGTAGATTGCGATTTACAAATCCTACAAGCATCTTACGCCACAGGCAATGTGCTGTACAACTCTGCAGACGTTATCAAGGCATCTTCAAAGGATGTCAAAAAGTATCTCACACCCCTTTATAGGCCTCCTGCTCTTCCTAAACAGAAATGACCTCATATTGGCAGCTCTTTTCTGAATCCAGACCTCCGAGCCCCCACCTCCCTTCCAGCACAGACAGTAAGCATTTAACCATCTGCCACTATTTTCTCTGCCTCAGGAGAAAACAGAAACATTCACAATAGCTGAAGAGTGTTGTGGAGGAGTTGAAGTGAGTCAAATTCATGACATTGTAGTTTAATGAGACAGACATGGCTCCCATAATAGCTGGTAGCCTATTGATCATGTGATGTCGTAATGTTAAATGTAACTATCTACTGCTTTGATTTTATATGCATTCACATTTTAGCATCTAGTGCTTCATACAACATTAGTGATGTATGAAGAGTTTAATTTAACCTTTAATTTCACATCTTAAAATTCTTTTACAAAGATGAATGCCTCAAAGCTTGTTGATGAAAGGTGAGCTTATACTAAATGGATGACCTACGATTTTCTTCTGGTCGTAAAACAACTTTTCTTTTTTGATACTAGCTTTCCACTTTCCAAAAAAAGAAAAAAAAAACTGGGCTAAGAAGTCCTTTAAGGACCTGGGTACTAATTTAAACCATGTAATTTAACCATAGCAACATTAATCGACTATATGGATTTATTTTCCTCTGTCTTATGCAACAAAACCACTAGGGGCTGGTGGTCTCTGGCCTTTGTTGGAAACCATGCTTCTCTGCCTTGCCTTGCACAGGCTCTTGTCTGGTGCTGTTTGTTTTTTGTTTTTTTGTTTTTTCCATATTTGGTTTGGACATCATACAAAGCCTTGCAACAAGACTGCATTGTTTTATATAAATACTTCAAACATTAAGCTTTCTTGTGGCTTAAATATAAGAAAGTATCTTTCTTTCACTGCGAGTCTTTCTTCATTTACCTTGATGTGTGTATATAATGTGTATTTAATATAGCTGAACTTATGCTGTTATATAGGCCTTGGTCAGGGAAATGCCATATTTAATTTTTGACAGGAATGAGAACAAGGCTGTGAGGGAAAGAAGTGTATTGTGTTCAGTGGATTGCATTTTTATTTTAAAAACATGGCAATTGTTCAGCATTTCAAAAACGAAAAACTTCATAAAATATTTTTGAAAGTTACAAAATTCTGTTATTAAAATTGCATGTGATTCAAGTCCTTTGTATTGTAAAGACTGTAAGTCTATCCTTCACAGCCTTGTTTTCATCCACATAAAATTCAATATGGCATCTACCATGACTAAAGCTTATCAATACATTGTCATGATGTCATCATGTAATGCTGATGTCATAACCAGTGTTGGGGAAACTTAATTATTTTTTATGGAAAGTAATGTATTATGTTACTTTTGCATTACTTTTTGTCATCTGGGCTGGGCTTTCATATTATTTTTTTATTTTTATTTTTTTTGTTTACAAAAAAAACAATCAAAGAAAAGAGAGAGAGAGAGAGAGAGAGAGAGAGAGAGAGAGAGAGAGAGAGAGAGAAGTGTCAGTGAATAAATGGAAAAAAGTAACTTGTATTACTTTTTTTGAAAAAGTAACTCAGATATTTTGATGTAAATTTAAAAATAATGCATTGCTTTACTAGTTACTTGAAAAAAGTAATCTTATTACGTAACTCATGTTACTTGTAATGTTACCCCCAACACTTGTCATAACAAAAAATATGTTTGTTCTTACAGCAATGTTGATTATCACAAAAATAAAAAATAGGCATAAGCAAGGCATAAAAAATCAAGGTTACAATGTGGCACTTACAATGGAAGTGAATGGGGCTAAACCATTTTTTTTTTTTTTCCAGAAATGTGAAGCTTATAATTCTATAAAAGCATTTACATTTATACTTAGGTATAAATTTACATTTATACTTAGGTATATATATATATATATATATATAAAATTTATAACTTTTTTGAAATGCATTTTTCTGGATTTTTTGTTGTTATTCCAAATCAAATCATTTTCAAAAATCATCATTTAATAATAATTTATAATATTTGTTTACATACATACGAACATAAATAAATAAAGGTGTTACATTGTCATGAGTTGTAAAATTGTGTATGACCTTGCACAGAAGAGGACAGTAAGCATATGTTTACATCTAGTGACTTTACTATTGAAACTGTGAGTATTTTAATGTTTATGGATTGGCCCTATTCACTTTCATTGTAAGTGCCTCACTGTAACCCAGATTTTTGCCTTTTTTAAAGAATGAATGCCGCCGCTCATTTGTTTACATCTTGTCTCATAAAAAGTGAACATTTTCAAAAATGGAAACATTTTATATTCTCATTCTGGATTTATATGTAATATGCAGTATCGCCCTCTGATCAACCCCAAAGCAAGTACATCTCAGTCTCTAGCTATGACTCTACTATGTCATTCACTGTTTTTCGCCATTTTCCCGCTCCCTCCATCAGGTTAGCCCCAGGTTCGTCAGAGCTCACCCCCACATCTGCGATTGCACTCTTAATGTGATCAGTAATGAATTTTGTGTTACATTAAGCTTGAATAAATGGAAGGACAAGCGCAGACTACAAGTGTCCAGGAGTCCGACTTAATCTAATGACAGCCAGGCAGAGACACAACCAATTAGAGGGGCAGAGAGTGGGCCACCGCAGGCTACTGCTGGGACTGCAAATGAATAGACCAAAATCAAATCAGGGCTCTAATAGATGTGCTGCAGAGAAAGAGGGAGAGACAGTCAATGCTAAGCATATTAAAGCCTTGTGACCTCCCTACTCCCACTGCTGCTGCCTGTAAAATTTACAGTGGGCCAAATCAAAAGGCCTCATTGTTCACATATAAGAGGGGAAGACAGCACTGTGTCTCTCTAAAAGAAAAAGAGTGCTATCTAAGTCCTAAGAACCTTCATTAAATGTCGCACTGTCTGTTCTGCTCTAAAAGCATAAATCAAACGACCACAACACATGCTGATTTTTTTTTTCTTTGGCTCCTGCATTCAAAGATGCGGATAATTGGAGTCAAAATAAAATTTTACATTTCTCTGTTGTGAGAAGCTCAGTAGTATCAGGGTGTTTCTTAAACTGGGAACTTCTATGTCCCAAAGATTGTTTTAATTTTTGCCTTGATCATTTGTTTTTGCTACTTTTCAAATGACCTTCATGTTTAGATTTCATTTTTATTTTATTGTTACTCCTGTCCCTGAGCCAGACTATTAATATTAAAACAATACAGACTAACAATATTAAAACAATTAATACTAAAACAAACAAACAAACAAACAAAATATATATATATATATATATATATATATATATATATTTTTTTTTTTTTAATTGTTTTAATATTGTTAGTCTGTATTGTTTTAATATTAATAGTCTGGCTATAGCATATATATATATATATATATACATATATATCAGAATAGTTGTTTTGTTTTGTTTTAATTTCAGTGAAGCTGGGTTTTGTGAAATAATGCCAGAAATGACACTATTGTTTAATTGTTAGTATTTATGATATATAAAGAAAAGAAAGCTTCGTATTTTAATAGTCCTGACTCAGATCTAAAAAAGTATGACAAAATGAGTTTAACATAATATATATATAATATTTGTTTTTGTTTTTTTTCATTATAAACCAGAACACAACACAAACTTGAAGTTTGTTGGGTCCTGTCTGGCTTTGGTTGGGTTAACTTGTAGACCTCTAATTCTAACTCACGATGTTGAATGAAGGGAAAAAGACAGAGTGAAACAATGTGGAGGAGGAGAGGAAGTAGTCTGGTCTGGTGGATCACAGACCCACAGACAGCCAACAAAGATAGTATAGGATTGAGAAAAGCAGGAGGATGGGGAGAGGGGGACGTTTTGCTCTGTGGAAAGATACCTCACACATGAAACGCTGCTGGGTTATCTGGAGGAACTTTGATGTGGGGCCCAGTGGCTATCTACACCTGTGCCTGGGGCCTGGATTCCCTCAGCCACACGCTAAAGCCTCAGACAGCTGGTATTACACAGCAAAAAAGCCTTGAACCAGCAGCCTCTGCACACATGCCACACTCTGACAAAATGAAAGAGGGATGAGGAACAACATGACTGTGGTATGGAGGGGCTGGAGGTTGAGAAGACACTGCTATCTCCTGGTAAACACTCAAGCAAGCAGACTGCGGGACAGCAGACAGCAGACAATTATGAAGCTGTCTGAGCATGTCGGCCGGTGATTTTGCAGAGGGGCAGCACTGTTTGTGCAGTTGTAACTCTGTCGTCAAATCATAATTTGGAGAATCTTTCTGGGGTCAAACAAGCATCTTCTAAGAATCAAATAAGATCCCACAGGATAAGCTACATGTCTACAAACATAAACTGAAAAGTAGGAATTTATTTTGAAACAAATTATTAAAATTCAGTTATTTTATTAAAATGAGTTTCAACACTTCATATCAGGCAACATAGGTCTCCAAACCCATCTGTCATATGTAGGGTCATAACTGGAGAATGATAGCCATGGATAGGATGTCATGGAATGGATAGGTTCTTTATAGAACAGTGGAATCTGTTCATCAGATGATTTAAATATTATTTGTATTAATAAAAAAATATATGTATTTCTTTTTAAGAACTTTTTACCAAAACCCAAATGTGTTCTTCTTTGGCAGTGCTGTGAAAACCCCATTTGGAACCTTTATTTTAAAAAGCATTGTCAAGCATGAAACTCTACAGTGCTACAATGTTTCATAATTAGACACTGATAATTTTTCATAAACCATAATAAAATTTATATAAACATAGCTCAAACAGAAAAAGAGCAATATAAATAAAACTATAATATGGACAAAAATACTGTGATACTGATTTCTTGTTGATAGTATATATATATATATATATATATATATATATATATATATATATATATATATACTTTAAACATGTATATAGTTTATAATGAAATTCACAATTTTGTGCAAACCCCATGACCACAGTTAAGTTAAGCAATAAGCAGTGCTTGCTACAGTTATTTTAAGGCCTTAAGCCCAAGACAGGGTGATAAAATAAATTATCTGAATGTCAAGGTTATGAGCTGTCTGATCCCAGATGTTTTTCCTTTTCATTCTTCACGTCTCCTTTGCTCTGTTCTGATTTCCTCCTCTCATCTTCTTGCTCCTTCCCTCTCCCAAACTGTCTGAGAATGAGTCATTGAATGCATTCCACAACTTTCACACCCAGCTTTTAAAATGGTGCAATGAAATAATAATGTGTCTCATGAGAGACGGTGAGAGAGAGAGAAAGAGGGGAAGAAAAAAAGAGGGGGAAAATTTCAACCAATAGGAGATAAAAGTTGGATGTGCTCTGATGTGGATGTCATGAGTCATGATCCTATGACATTTCCTGATCCTGTTCACTCTTCTTCGATTCTTGTCCTATCACTAACTGTAGGTGTAAATAAATGAAGTTTCAAACTTAGGTTCGGGAGGAGCCAAATCATTCAATCCTGTCAATCCTCATTACAAGCCTATATAAGCAGCAGCCATTGCACCGTCTCAGCAACAATTCTTCTGGCATCCCTCCTCCTCTATTTCTGTTATTCTCCTCTATGTAATATCACAATGGGTGGTGGGGTTGGGGGTGGAGGTTTTTTTTTGGGGGGGGGGGGATGGGGGGGGTATGTTGGGGGTTGAACTCGAAGCTCGAGCCTCCATCGAGGACAGCCAGCACAACAGTGGTAAAAAGCACAAATGTGATTTTCTTCACTGTAAACAATAAAGAAACAGCTGTTGGCAACCAAGTAAAGGTTTATCTTAGGCAAGTGAAATTTCCACATCGATTTGGAAAGAATGTTAGCATGAAGAGGCAAGCAACACACAATCATTTTCCACACTATTGCTGCAATAGCACAATTCCCCCAACAGTGACTGTATTTTATGGACACCCAAATGAACAAACTATGATAAAATGCCTTCCACTTCAGCTACTTCAAAAGCACTCCTGCTGCATTTTTATCACTATTTTACACTTTGAGTTCCCCAGGAGTTGAAGAAGAGAAATAACATTAATTTGAAACAGTGTAAAGTCAACACCTGCTTGCAGTCCCACTGTATAAATCACGCAAGAAAAGGGAGTGTTCTGCCGTTTGAAATGACATTTATCAACTTTCAATAACAGGCGTAAATTGTAATGCTCAGCGTCTGTGTTATTGGGTTCGACGAAGCTCCATTAGAGACACTGTGTGCTTATTCTCATGTGGGAGGCGGGAATAGATCATATAGATCTAGTCAAGCCTTGATCTAGACCAGGATGAGACAGCAGCCTCAAGTTCTCATAAATTTCTTGCCTTTCCAGCCCCCCTCAAAACCCCATCGTCAACATCCGCATCATTCTGTTTTGCCGGACCAGTACTTTCTGCCAGACCTTCAATCAAACACTTCTTTTTTCCAGTTTCGCAAAAAATCCTGGCAGCCATCGCCGCCGATAGCATTTCATGTGATGTGGGGGTGTTAATGCGGATGTGAGCCCTCTGGATTAGCAGAATGATGGGCGGCTCACAACACGATCTCTGATCTTCAGCGCTTTCAGAGAGCTAGCTGTTAAATCATTTACACACACACTCTCTCTCCTTTCCCAAATCTCTCTCTTTTTCTCTCACTTCTGTCCTTAGGCTGAGAGAGTGTGAGTAATCCCATCAACAGACATCTGTGAAAAGATTTTTTACTTACGCTCCCATTCACACAATGCATCTGCCTTTCAGCTTTCTCCCTTCACGAACACACATACACATATATGCACACCAAAGTCATCTTAAAAGCAGTATTTCGGGTTTATTGAGGGGGAAGGAGGTGAGTTTGAACTCAAAGCATTAATGGTGAGGAGTGCACCCACAGTCAAGTGTGTGGATGTTTGTTTATGTGTGCATATGCGTGTGTGTGTGCGTGAGGATGTCTTCTCTAAGTTTTAATAGCTCTCCTCTGTGCCAAAGGGCATCACAGTGTGCTTTTAAAGTGTACAGAAGTTACATATGCATGTATGGAACCTCATGAAAGACTGTGGGAACAAAAAGCTATCCTTAGCACGTTTGACTGCAGCTCTGTTCTTGGATTCCTGAGTTCTTCAACACGAAATGAATTTTGCATACGCCAAACCTGACCTTGCAGGGACACTGGAGACACTCAGTTAACACAAAACAAGCATTCACCAAGATAAGCTGATTCAGTCATCACTTCGTCCTCAGTCATGGTCAGTACTTGAAGAACTGCCATCTATTATACAGAGCTAACTAAAGTTTGTAGGGTTTGCCAACAACTAAGGGTAATTTCAATTATAAGTTGAGATAAAATTCTAGAGACATTTCATTTTCAACTTTCACTTGCAGTAGAATATTTTAGTTTTTCCAGTGGGCATGTTCAATTACTATTTATCAACTCAAACCACAGGACAGATTAATTGTGTTCTTTTATCCAACTAAGTCTCATTCTATCTCTGTTCTTAGGAACTGAAGCATAGATATGTATAGGTAGATGCCACATTCAACCGCCCATTTAGTGTTTCTATAAAAAGGGGGGGGGGGGACTAAAAATAATAATGATAAGATAACAAAACTACTAGGAATTCTACTACTAATAACAATGTAAAACGCACTAAGGATTAATGAGCTGCTGGGTTCATGAATATTAATCACGTTGTTTGCGTTCGCTCGAATTGATTTGCTGAAATCAAAACAGGGACGACAATAGGTGAAGATCAGCCAATGAGATTGTCGTTTGCACATTAGTTCCGCCCACTACCAGAGAAACCGGCAGTTCTTAAAAAAACTCAAAAGGAACTGATTATTCTGACAGGAAAATTCAACAAAGAATATCATTTACATGTAGCGCGTCAATTCTGCATGGTATGTAAGACTCTCTTGCTCTGTATCTTTCTTTGCGTGTGTGTGAGAAAGCGACGGCGAGTTGTGCGCCTTCAGCTTCAGACTAGTGTTTACGGTACGTCAAATACTGCACACTGCGCATTCAGATGAACTGAAAAATAAAATTATATTAATATTATAATAAATTACAGTAACGCCGCATTTTATTGTAAGTAACGGTAACGGCGTTGTAACGGGGGAAACAGTAATTCGTTTGATTACTCGTTACTAGAAAAAATAACGCCGTTAGTAACGCCATTTATTTATAACGCCGCTATTCCCATCACTGTCGTCACTCACAACAGAAATCAATAAATTTCAAGATGCAAAAACATTGTGTAGCCTCTGGTTGTAAAAACAGCCAAAAGTTATATTCCTGAAGAAACTGGATAAACTTCCACAGGTAAGAATGTGTTGGTTTGTGTTTTTTGCATTAACTCAATTTTATGGGTTTCTAAACTATAGTAGCCTACCTTTTTATTGTTGTGTTAGCTAACAAATTCGTTTTTTGTACTGTGTTAGTTTAACAAAATCATCTGCTGAAGTATATTGCAGATATAGATATTCATTCATGCGTATAACTAAGGATGAAGACACACAGTCAACTTGCTTTCGAGTGTTCATGGACCATTCCAATATGGTGGGCCAACGCTATCTCACATTCAGTTTGTATGTATTTTACAAGGTGACTAATTCTTATGGATTTGTACGGCCTCACTTGTACAATTTTGTACGATTTCTGTGAGAGGTAGGTTTAGGGGGTGAGGTTAGGGGTGGTCATTCGTACGAATTCCTACAAATTAGCCACCTAGTGAAATATGTACGAATTGCCGTGAGATCGGGTTGGGCGGGCGGCTTATGTATAGCGGCCCATAGAAACAGCCACTAACAGGACATCTACCTATAAATATCTATGAACCGAAGGATCCAGATCCGGATCCAGAATTTAGCTCCAACTCTGAAAGTGTGGTCACATTTACCATTGTTCTGCTTGCAATTTTTTGTTGGTGAAAACCAGTTATTTAGGATAGGAATCCACAACGATGGATTTGAGTAACAGAAACCAACAGAAAGCTGCATGGTTTGAAAGTGACTTTTTTTAAGGTGTGCTTTATATATCGCTACACTACTGGTAATAGACAATGGACCTTGAAGGGGGGAAGTCGTGGCCTAATGGTTAGAGAGTTGGACTCGTAATCCAAAGGTTGTGAGTTCGAGTCTCAGGTCCGGCAGGTTGTAGGTGGGGGGAGTGAATGTACAGCGCTCTCTCAATACCACCCTCAATACCACGACTTAGGTGCCCTTGAGCAAGGCACCGAACCCACAACAACTGCTCCCTGGGTGCTGCGGCATAAATGGCTGCCCACTGCTCTGGGTGTGTGTTCACGGTGTATGTGTGTTCACTGCTGTGTGTGTGCGCACTTTGGATGGGTTAAATGCAGAGCACAAATTCCGAGTAAACCCGCAAACTTTCACCAAAACTTGTGACTGCACCTTAATTCCAGCTGAACCAGCTAAACAAAATCTTCAGGATTACGAGAAACCTACGTAGAAGTTGAACTCTTCGGGAAGGGAGCCCTCCAGGAGCAGGATTGGATACTACTGTGACACTGCTACCCTCTGAACCTCCATGCCACCTTCATAAATGTGGAAAAACCTCAACACTAGACTGCATGTACGGAAACTGTGTTTGAATTAATAACAAAAACATTAAACCTGGGGTTTCATTGAGTTAAAATTTCTCTCTAATTATTGATATTTATTATGTTTTTTTTTCCTTGAAGCTTATTTTCATGTAGATTGAATGTATGTATATTGAAGCAAACATATATAATTTTGCATACAGTGTGCTTCCCCTGGTTAACTTCTGAAGGAGGTTGGGGTTGGTTGGTTTTGCACAGGGGGGACTCTCCATGAACCCTGACACAATTCAAACACTGTGTAGAAAATACAAAAGAAATTAGCAGAAACATGTCTAGACTATGTAAACTTATGCCTTTCCAAAAGTAATAAACACTGATTATTTTACAGACATGAATCCTGCTCAAGAATATTTTGTTTACCAGCTACTAAGCGAGTTAAACAAAACTAAGAGTATAGCTTGATGCCACTAACCTGGCAACCTTTAAAAATTCCAGTAATGAGTTGTCTCTTGGACATAGTTATTGTATTACTGCGACTACCGGAAGTTACATAAATGCTTCAGATGGTTAGTGAACAGACAGTGGGCAGTCTGAGAGCATGCTGTCTCTGTTACAACATACAGTCCAGCTCAGTCATCACAATCAACCGGCTGTCATGAATTCAAACTTTCTCCATGCCATCTAAGCCAGCAAGGAGTCAGGATGAGGCGACCACCAAACTTGTCTGAGAATTTATTTCTCCCTCCCGTCTCCAGTGTTATGAATGAATGGGGTGGTTGGGGTGTACTAAAATTACGCAGTACCATCAATAATAAATAGTTAGCAAAAGCCTAGCGAGGTCTTGTTAGTCCTCACCTGCCCAGGCAGTAATGGCTCTTGGTGAAAGTGGTGTACACAGAAAGCTGATGGAGCAACTACGTGTTTACGTTGAACTGGTAATGTACTCCGCAGCCACTTCAGTGGATGGCAATACTAACACTTCACTCATCTGGACCCACTAACGGAGATTTATTGAGAACAGCTCCATCACACTCAGTCCACCAACAAATAGAAATGATTTATTAAATGGCATTATAAACAATAGCATTATTGTTCGCAGCTCAGGAGGGGAAAGGGGAAGAACGCCACCCGAAACCATATGGCTTTTGTGTGTGTCTCTGTAAGCTTACGCTTGTGTACATTTTTCTACATCTAAACACATCAATTACAGAATGTGTAGAGAAATGTAAATGGTGCTAGAAGAAAAGTAAGTGACACTCATTTCATTCTAGCCGTCACTATTTGTTACATTAATTACTCTGGCACCTCAGCTGTGCTCCTCTTTCACGATTAATGACCACTTTAGTTTATCTCGGCTTCACCAGCCCTGGCGTTGGATGTTTATATTCCGTCAACACAACAAAATGTAACAAACCATTTATTTTAGTCCCAGAGCTGCAAGCTCGCAGACTCCTGACACTGCTTGCTTGCATCAATATGGTCTTCCTCTCAGCACGTAAGCCTTTAGCTTTTTGTGCTTGTTTATGGAGAATAATCTCTGGAGTGTGGGGGCTTGGTTTCACACTTCACACTCAGTGTGTCTGGGTACACGTGACAGATCACTTTTACTCAGACCCAGCAACCACACACATTCAGATGAGAGACAATGTGAGGGAAATCTAAATAAACTCATGCCCACAATCTGTGTGTGAAGAAAATACATCCAGTTTGAGTGCAAGGAGGGTAAGTGAGCTGCACAGAAACTGAGGGCTGTGAAGTGTAATATTGGCTTTGTTCCAAGCCACAATGAGTTGCCTACCTAGACAGTTTGAGCTTCTGTTTACCACATTTGATGTGTTCTGTGTATGTGGGTTGATCAGTGTTTATATTTGAATAAAAGCTTAAATGAAATCTGTTCATCATACACAGCAATTGTGTCAGCTCAGAAGACTTGAATTAAACTTCTTGGTTCATATGAATGAAGTTTTTGAAACTTTGTAGATGTGCGTGGACTTTCAATGGATGGACAGAAATAATGAGAGACTAAACATATCATTCGTGTTCTTCAGGGTCAATATATTATGACAGAACAATAATTTATGTGTGAACTATCCTATTAATTTCTGGGCCAATGGCTATACGTGTCAATGATAAACAAAGGAAAAAATCTTATAAAAAATGTTTAAAATACATGTGACAAGTTCTTAGAGATGTACTCACGTCTTAGAAATGTATTCATGTATTTTATATTAAAAAAAAGTTTATATCATTTTCAAGAAAAGTTTCAATTTAAAGACATTCTGACATCTACAAACATTGTGTTGTGTAGCCATAATTACAAAATAATAATATATTTTCTTACACCCTAATTACACATTAGTGTTCACCTCTTAATATTTATTTTCAAAACATTTTAAAGTATTTTTAACATAGAAATGTACAAATTATTATTAAGTTTATAACAATCTAACTAACATTTCCCTGCTATAAAATAGTTTTTAAGAGACTTTATGTTTTTCAAATGTTAATAATATTTTAACAACACTCCCTCACTTGTATTTTCTAAGACTATAAAATAAAAAGATTTTGTGTCATCCTACTTAATCCTTTTCATCCATCCTACTTCAGCTACTCAATCTTTCATTATTATTTCAGTACTGTATTTCAGATGCAGACTGTATTTGATTTAACTATGGAAAACATCAATAAAATAGTCTGATCTAAACAATTAACTATTCACTCAGTATTTGTGCATTGTTTGGATTTGTTTTGATTATTACATTATTGAGTCTTTAGCTTAGCAGCATGCTACTGTCAGACAGACTTTGAATGAACTGTGAGCATTAGCTGAGTCTCTAATGTGCTTCATGTTAGTGAATGCTACAGTACTTGCATGCTGTTTGGGAATGAGTGACAGTTAACATGCAGTTCATCTGGTAACACTTGTTCTAAAAGTTTAGGATCCTATGCTCACTATTTGTAGATATCTACACAGAGTATTTCAATTCAGTCTCTTCTGAGGTTCCATTTCAGTTCCTTTCCATTTCAGTTAAAATGTTCTCTTATAAAGGTAGACACTAAAACATCGAACTGGGTTTGAAACAGAGAATTCTACTACATCCGTCAGCACTCTCTACATGTTGATACACACACATACACACACACTGGGCCTGTCAGAGTGTATTAGCTATCCCTATGCTGACGGCTGTCATAGCATGTGCTCTGCAGGAGAAAGTGATATAGTTAATATGGGCTTCAGGGTAGGCCCATCTGAAGGCTGCCTGATATTGGACATCAGCATGTCTGCTGACGACCCCTATAAAATTCCCTGTCCTTCCTACAGTAAAAACTGCTAGTCAGTCATAGACACACCAATAGGTTAAATTCTCTGTCTGTACAAAGTGAGTGGAGTATGCTTAGGATGAAGAAAAACGTGTGTATGTGCACTGTTGGGACACATACTCGCAGTGACAGAAGAGGTGTCATATGCCTCCCAGGTGTCAGTGTGCGCTCTGTTTGGCTGGGCAGTCTGCCTTCTCATCTTAATCCAAACAGAAAACAAGACACACTGCAGAGATCCCAAATAACCTGTTTATGAGACATCTTTACAACAGAGAGATGAGTCTGTTTGTTTGTTTGTGTGTGTGAATGAAAGAGTGAGAGAACAGCTTCATTCTTTATTTTAGAACAGCGAATACACCTTTAATCTTATGTCTAAACGTATGAAAAAGAAAAAGCACAATATAGATTTTATGAAGCAAAAGCTCTAAAATGCCTTCTAAAATAACTCACTTTGACAACATTGCATGGCTCCTCCCCAGAGAAGGCAATCCCAAAATGCATGCAGCAATCTCAGTGAAAAACACTTATACAAGATAATGGGCAAATTGAGAGAAGTGCTGCTCATATTTCATTCAGAATAAGGTACATTTCATTTATTAAAAAAGTTTTAAAAAGTTTATTAAAAGCTTCTAATTGTTCTAATAGAATTAAAACCAAACAAAAACAATATTTGATATGTTGTGTCATTTTACATTTATTGTACTTAGCTTAGCAACATGCTATCTCTATTGGAGTCAATTGTGAGTATAATTGTGAGCTAAGAGTTGTCTGAAGTTCCGTTGCAGTTAAGATGCTCCCTTAGAAAACAGCAGTTTATGTAGGCAGTAGACAGTGAGACAGCTTACTATTTTTTTAGAAGAGATGTTACTGTAACTGCTTAAAAAAACTTCATAAATATTTAAAAATAATTAAAGAATGACAAATTCTTTATATAGTAATTGTTAATTAAAAAACAACAATCACTATTAACAAACTATTAGTTAGTTACTAGTAATTAATCGTACTAGTACTACTATTAGTTACTAATAGTAAGGTAGTTATTAAGTTTAGGTATTGGGTAGGGATGTAGAATATGGTCATGCAGAATTTGTGCTTTATAAGTACTAAGAAACAGCCAATATGTTATTAATAGGCATGCTAATAAGCAACTAGTTAATGGTGAGAATTGCTTCCTATACTAAAGTGTTACCCAACTAGAACAATCAAACATATTTAGCAAGATTGAAGGTGTCTAAATATTAATTTTAAAATGATTGTATTATCAGAATCAGAATGAATCAGAATGAGCTTTATTGCCAGGTATGTTTACACATACGAGGAATTTGTTTTCATGACAGAAGCTTCCGCAGCGCAACAGAATGACAGTGACCAATGATTCGCTCAGCAGTCCGGACAACCCTCTGTAGTCTTCTGAGGTCAGATTAGGTTGCTGAGCTGAACCAGACAGTTATTGAAGTGCAGAGGATGGATTCAGTGATGGCAGAGTAGAACTGTTTCAGCAGCTCCTGTGGCAGGTTGAACTTCCTCAGCTGGCGAAATAAGTACAACCTCTGCTGGGCCTTTTTAACAATGGAGTCAATGTGAGTGTCCCACTTCAGGTCCTGGGAGATGGTGGTGCCCAGGAACCTGAATGACTCCACTGTTGTTACAGTGCTGTTCATGATGGTGAGTGAGGAGAGTTTCTCCTGAAGTCCACGATCATCTCCACTGTTTTGAGCTCCAGGTTGTTAAGACTGCACCAGACAGCCAGCTCCTTAACCTCCTGTCTGTAAGCAAACTCGTCACCATCCTGAATGAGACCGATAAGTGTGGTGTCGTCTGCAAACTTCAGGAGCTTGACAGAGGGGTCTTTAGATGTGCAGTCGTTGGTGTAGAGGGAGAATAGCAGTCGGGAGAGAATGCAGTCCTCAGGTGCTCCAGTGCTGATCGTACAGGTGCTGGATGAAAAATTTCCCAGCCTAACTAGCTGCTGCCTGTCTGTCAGGAAGCTGGTGATCCACTGACAGACGGAGGTGGGCATGGAGAGCTGAGTTAGTTTGGGCAGGAGGAGGTTTGGAATGATCGTGTTAAAGGCCGAGCTGAAGTCCACAAACAGGATCCTCACATAAGTCCCTGGTCTGTCTAGATGTTGCAGAATATAATGCAGTCCCATGTTGACTGCATCGTCCACAGACCTGTTTGCTTTGTAGGCAAACTGAAGAGGATCCAGCAAGGGTCCAGTAATGTCCTTCAGGTGGGCCAGCACCAATTTTTAAAATGACTTCATGACCACAGATGTCAGAGCCACAGGTCTGTAGTCATTTAGTCCTGTAATTCTGGATTTCTTTGGGATGGGGATGATGGTGGAGCGTTTGAAACATGAAGGGACTTTGCACAGTTCCAGTGATCTGTTGAAGATCTGTGTGAAGATGGGAGCCAGCTGATCAGCACAGGATTTCAGACAGACAGGTGTAACACAATCTGGGCCTGGTGCTTTTTTCTTTTTCTGCTTCCGGAAGACCTGGCGCACATCGTCTTCGCTGATCTGAAGTGTAGGTGTGGGGAGAGGGGGGTTGCAGGAGGTGTTAATGGTTGTGTGGAGAGGTGTTCAGGGCGGGTGTGGGGTGTTTTTTTCAAACCTGCAGTAGAACTCATTCAGATTGTCTGCCAGTTGTTGATTCTCCACAGTGCTGGGGGATGGTGTCTTCTAGTTGGTGATCTCTTTCAGACCTTTCCACACTGATGCTGAGTCGCTGGAAGTGAACTGAATCCTTAGTTTTTCAGAATAATTCCTCTTTGCCACTCTGATCTCCTTTTCCCGTGTGTATCTGGCCTGTTTATACAAGACTTTGTCCCCCTTCCTGTAAGCATCTTCTTTGGCCTGACGGCGCTGTCTGAGTTTTGCAGTGAACCATGGTTTGCCATTGTTGTAAGTTAGATGAGTCCTGGTAGGAATGCACATATCTTCACAGAAACTGATATAGGATGTTACAGTCTCTGTGAGCTCGTCCAGATCATTTGCAGCAGCTTCAAAAACACTCCAATCAGTGCAGTCGAAACAGGCTTGTAAATCCTGCTCTGTTTCATTAGTCCATCTCTTTACAGTCCTTAATACAGGTTTAGCTGATTTCAGTTTCTGCCTGTAGGTCGGTATAAGATGAACCAAACAGTGATCAGAGAGTCCTAAAGCTGCCCGTGGGACAGAGTGATATGCATCCTTTATTGTGGTGTAACAGTGATCCAATATATTACTGTCTCTGGTGGGACATGTAACATGCTGTCTGTATTTTGGCAGTTCACGGGAGAGAATTGCTTTATTAAAGTCCCCGAGAATAATTAAAACAGAGTCCGGGTGTTGTTGTTCTGTGTCTGTGATCTGATCAGCGAGTTTCTGTAAAGCTGAGCTCACGTGCGCTTGCGGTGGAATGTAAACACTCACGGGAATGAACGAGCAAAACTCCTGTGGCGAGTAGAAAGGCTTACAGTTAATGAAAAGCGCTTGTTGATCAAGACAGTACATCTTCTTTAACACGGTTACATCTGTACACCACCTCTCATTGATGTAAAAGCACGTCCCGCCGCCGTGCGATTTCTCCGTTGATTCTGCGTCGCGATCTGCTCTGATCAGCTAAAAGTTCGGAAGATGAAGCACGCTGTCTGTAATGGTGCCGTTCAGCCACGTTTCTGTGAAACACAGAGCAGCAGAGTTTGAAAAATCCTTGTTTAACCGGGAAAGCAGAAGGAGTTCGTCCGTTTTGTTGGGTAGAGAGCGGAGATTCGCCAGATGGATGCTAGGCAACGGCGTTCTTAATCCCCGCCGACGAAGCTTCATGAGCACGCCGGTGTTGTGCCGATTTTCGACTCCCTGCCAAATTATTACTCCCCTCGTTGAAATCGCTACCTGATTGCCTAATTCTAACCCCACCCCTAATCCTAACCCCTCCCCCACACCAAACCCTAAACCTACCAATACTAGGGGAGTAATAATCTGGCGGGGATCAGAATTCGGCACTACACCGGCTCGCTTCCCCCGTCTGCGCGTCCTGTAGCGTCTAAACAGCACCGCTGCTCCGCCGACTACAATGTCCAGCAAAACCTCAGAATAGACGAAATCGATGAAAAAATATCGGGTGGTGTGCACTTCCAAATGTCCAGCAATTTGTCTCTGGTGAAACTGATTGCAGGGATATGACTAAAGACAGGACAAACTAACAAAAACATAAAAACAACTGCGGACGACGCCACGAAGGCTGCCATGAGTGGCGCCATCTTGACCATCTTTACACCTGTTTACCGAATCAACAATAAATCAGTATTACCCTCAGGAGGTGCATTAGGGGCTATTTGGACTCTGCGGTTTAAATCTGTGGCTTTGCGATCACCCTCTTCTGAAAGTTTGTATTATATAAACCTTAAGCCCAATGAATGCACAGCACTTTCAACTCTCAAATCTGCTTTTGATCTGTGCTTGTAAAGGTGAGGTTATAGGTTCAAGGGCCATATGGCAACCTTTGATAAAACTGCTTATCCACAATAAATGCATCATGCTGTGTCAGCAAAAATACAACATAAAAACCAAACATATTAAAGAATGTATAATAATAAAAAAAGCCTCTACTAATATGCTGGGAGACAAACACAGGGTTTAGAGTTCTACACAGACCTTGTGACCCAACCTGACTGGTACAGTCAAGTTTTAAGACCAAACCCAAAATTGCTTTCGAATAACCAGACAGTTTGGTAGTGGACCTCTCTCAGGGAACCATTATATTCTTGTTTGGAAGTTAAAGAATGTTGAAAAAACTGACTGGTTAATAGGAATATTTTTTTCTATGGCCAACAAGGATGTTGATCCAGGAATATGTCCTACTTGGAAAATTCACAGTTCTACTACATTTTACCACAGCACTGACAATTTCACTTTCATTTTGGCTCAGTTATTACTGGAAACTACACGTCATTTTAATTACTGAGATAAAAAAGGAAAAAATGATGTCTTTTTCTTATTTGAAGGCCATGTCACAACACATGTTGCAATCGGGTGCATATAGGAATTGCTAGTACAGAGGCTAAGAGTCAATTGGTTTCAAATAAAAGGACAAGTGTGTGAGACAAACAGCATAAACATTTAATATGTGCTGACAGAAGCTATAAGCCTTTGGCCCTGGACAGTCTCACTTTAAACTGTGCGAAAACAAGCAGCATAAATCCACACAACTGTGTCCTGCCATAAAAGTGTCAAGAGGTTATTTTTATTTGGCCACACAGACACAGAGAGAGGGCCCCAACCCAGCCCTCAGTGTTGAGGCCAGAGCCTGAAAGCCCTGGAGGTCTGGCAGAGTTGGAGTGGACAGCACAAGCGAGGAGACATTACACCAATACACACGCACACCACTCAATTTTCTCTCTGAATAGCAGTCTTGCTGTCTGTTATCTTCAATTTAAAGTTAACGTTGGTCCAGTTTAACATAAGCTAATATTTAATACATTTTGAAGTGGATGGAAATTACAGCTTTACCAACTCCAGTGATGGATGCGGTTATGAAGATCATGAAAGAGGAGATCTTTCTGTGCTCAGATTAAAGCTGAACTGCTTCCTACCTCAGTGTTCCCTCTGGGACAGGCAGGGGTGTTCTCCCCAACTTCTAAGCTCGTCCCCCCACTTTTTGAGAAATAATCATTATATTGAAAGCATTTTGGCTGCTGTGTGAAGAAAAAATTGTAGCCAGTTGCATAAAATTACAACTTTAAGATCTACTAGTGGCTTTGCAGTAAGTGGTAATATATTATGTCTAGTGCCCACTTACTCACCTTTCAACAAGAACTACAGGGCAAACGTCACCTAATTAATATCAGTGAGCACCTAATTAATATTTATGAGCTAAGTTGATGAGGTTTATAATGTATCTCCCACCTTGGGACATGGATCGCAATTCTGTTTCTGGTTGAGGTTAGTCCAAACACCCACAGCCTGTTCTCATTATTTATTCGTTGGTAATAGTATGTAACATTTACAACCACAAAACGTACATTTTTGTACATTTTGATTGATGCTGAAACATACAATTTGGAAATATTACAACATTTAAAACACAATTACTACGCATATGTATACATTAAAAATGTATACATATATAAAAATGTATCTTTTATATAATAAAGATATTTGTATCAATGCATTTTTATCATTTTACAGATAAATGATTTACATTTTTAACCTACCCCCAAACCTAAGCATACCCATTTTATTATATATGCAGGGAAATAACCATATTAGTAACAATATAGCATTACTAGTCACTAATCCTACTCCTACCTCTAAACCTAACCATAACCATTTCTTAAAAATATGTACAGTATAAAGAGAAACATTATAAACAGACAAGTGCAATCACAATAATTTATTTATTGCAAAAATATCAAAAGCAGTACCAAATGTAGTGCTGGGCGATATATATACGGGTTCAAACGGTAAACCGGTTTGAGTTACGCACACGGTCTGAATTTTTAAAAAACGGCATACTGGTACAAATGCCCAAGCAATGGCAACATCTTGAACTGAGAGAGGATCGCTGTTATCAGCAGAAATCACAGAACTGAATAAAATGTTATCATGAGTAAACTTAATTTAATATGACAACTGAAAATGTTAATGCTGCAATTGCAGTACTCATAAGGATTCAATTGTGAGTCAGTAAAGTAGTTCATATGTAAGCATTTTACGTTTTAGGTGTTGTCAACACATCAGTATTGTACATTAACATGCTGTAAATCACTCTCTATGCAAACATAAGTAAATGTACATTTTGTTGAACCACATTTTACATAAAATACATATGAATTCTCATGAGATCACGTTGAATATTTCAAGAGATCCCAAAGACCTTAATTAGCTGGATCAGATGTGTTTCATTAAAGCTGGAACTCTATTCCGTCTACAGGACGGTAGATCTCTGAGAGTATGATGGAGAACCCCTGCTCTGTGACAAACGACAGGATAAGGGGGTGGTGGACTGGGATGAGTGGAAGCATAAATATAGGAAACTAGCAGACTCTGGAAGCATGATGTCCCACCATTGGGCAGAACTTCACAGACTCAAAAAGATGCCAGAGACACCAGAAATTTGGATGCTGTTGAGGCAAGTGGTGTGTATAAGTATAAATATACATATATATATATATATATATATATATATATACATACATATATATGTGAATCTGTGCATGTGTGTGTGTTCATACTGTAGACATCTGGGGCGGCAATCAGTGGGCTGCTCTCAAGGGCTGCCAAGGCAAACAAGGCAATAACAAATCCACTTTGCAGATCATCGATCTGCCTCTGCCCTGGCCAAGGTAAACACTCTCGGCTTGAAGTTTGCTTTTCAAAGAAGGGCTAAGGGATCGTGGGGAGGCCACTTCCCCTGCTTGGGTTAGTTCTTTTAGCTTTCTTCTCTCCTCGACATGTGCAGATAGATAAATTCTCAAATGCCAGGCAAAGGGTGCACACAAACCAATATAAAACCAAGCTGTATGTCATGTTCATGCAGCTTGTTCAGTACTGTCATTAAAGGTGCTACCTGTCCATCTTTAAAGTTTTTAAGTTAGAGTGTGTTTGTGAAGATTCAGTTAACCAGGTCATTGTTGAATGTTATTCAGATGAACTGTGTGCGCTGTTTGTTGTCCTACAGTGGTCCTAAAGTGCTAACAGAGGGAATTATAAGCGAGGAGCAGCAGATGGCATGAAGGGTGATGGGTCGGCATGACAGACAGAGCAGCATTGATTTTTAGGGACACTGGATTAAGCGAGGGACAAAATTAGAGCGATGATGTGGTGGGGAAGAATACAATATAGCAACAGAACAACTGCTATCCCTGATGAGAGGTGCAAGATATTCACTCAGATTCTCAGTTAGAGCAAGATTTGTAGTGCGGATTTATCGGAGACATCACAAATTCAGCCTTACATAAAGGTTTTTATGTGGCATGGCACCAAACCAGTTTAGATTAGCAATTCCATGTTATATCAGGCTGGTATATGGAGGTTAGTGCTGGTTTGGAGCTACCTGTGGTCTAGCTGGTGGCCAGAATGGCATTGCAAAACTTGGTGAAACATGCTGAAGCTGGTCAACCAGCAAGAGAGAGGAAGTCTCGCTGGTTCAGCTAGCTATGCCAGATATGCTTTGAAATAAATAAAGTGAATGCTAACCATTCTTGCAACATGGTATTTACATTGTACTCTGTCTAAAATCATAGCTACATAGCAGTACCAATTTTATGTTATAAATTAAGCTAGACTGATGATGATGTATAGCTTGCAGTGTTCTCCTTTCTGCACCCTTCTTTTAAGTCTGTCTTTGTGTCTCTAAAGCTTTGCCCCTCCATCGATCACGCTCTCTCCAACTCTGTTTCTCTTACCTTCTCCTCCTCTGTTCCTCATAAGCAAAGAAAAGAAACGTGTTGCAGTCCAAGGAGAGTGTGGTGAGGCGCAGGGCAGGAGACAGCCTCCATTGAGCTAGCAAATGAGCCTTGCTACCCTAGAGACCACAGCTTACAGTTCGGAAATGCTGGCCGGCTCTCCTGCCACAAGCCCCAGTACTCTGGCCAGCCTGCAGAACCAGGGTTAGGGGAAATGAGGCCTGATGGCCCAGCTGCTCGGTTTGGGGTGAGACCTTAATGAAAGGCCTGCAAATGTCTGAGTCACTGCTTAAGATCCAAGACATTCCTGTCATCAGAGACTGGATTGAGAACTGTATGATGTGGGATCTTGTGCGCCTGTTTGCGTGCCACGGCCGGATGTCTGGTGTCTTTGTTTTAGCCAAATTTAAACTGATGTCTAAGTGAAGTTTAGACAGAAGGATGACATTCATTGGTATGATAACTAGCAGCATTTTCATTTGAAATTTCCTCTGAATAACTATCCAGCATTGTCAGTTTGTTAAAGACGATTTCCTATTACATGCAAAGGAGCTTTATATCACAACTCTTCAGTGTTGCCATTTTGATGACATTGTAACCTGCGGATGGCACAGTACGCACCTTTCTAGATATTTTTAGCATCTGCATTTCAGCACTCCACTTACAGGATAAGCCACCCTAGTGTTGACCTGTAAGTGGCTGGTTCAAGGGAGGCTGGAGATGTCATTTCCTCCCTGGCCCTTTTTTCTTGATAATTAGAAGAGCAGAACAGAAGAAAAAGAGGAACAAGAAGGTATATTGGCTGTTGCCTGCCATTACCGTATCTCAAGGAGGTATGTAATATCTGAAGAAAGCTAATTGTTAGCAATCAATGAAAGCAGCTTGGTTGATGTATGACCCCCCCAAAAGTGCACAATTTGAAATTTGCCATCTTTCTTCATTGGATGATGGAACATTTTGAGCCAATCACCTGAGCTATAAATGCCATGTGACTGATCACTCAGGAGTCACAGGAAAATTATGTCATAACAACACTGACTGGCAGATTTATGAGTCCTTAAATCTGAGAGTTTAAGAGTCCTTAAATCTGGCATGATGTCTGCTGAAATATCTATAATAAAATGAAACATCTGCATAAATTTATTTAAATGGAATGGTTGTTTTTGGAGAAAGTTATGGCATCTATTAGGAGAGATCATGCTCAAAGTCATGCTAACCAGCCAAACTAATTGACCCTTTCCAATCAGCATTAAGTCTTGTCTGATTAGCACTTTATTCCGACCAAGAACTGGCCACATAATCTCAAACAAAACTCTTGAATATGCTGCATATAAATGTGTTATTGCCATAAACCTCACAAACTGGCAATATCAGCAACTTATTTTTCCTTGAAATAAGATTATAGTGTTCAGGGAACTTTGATGACTTTCTTTCCTAGAATGCTGATAAAAAGCATTGAAACAGCCAATTAAATTGGATTGTGTTATTTTAAGTAAGCTCTTGCCATTTTTGTTTGCAGCATGTATCAGACAGTCAGTGATTGGTCTGTGCAGTTTAAGGCTAAAACAATCTTTCAGCTTACTCTTCCTTTCTTTACATTTTGTTTATATTATTTAAATTCTGTGCTACTTCTCCACTTTCTCATTCAGAAGTGTCTATATTAATAAAGGGAGTTTTTTCTTTAAATAACCTTTTTGATTATTTCCAAACATCAGGGGAAAAAAAAACAGAATTAAGAACAAACCTTCTAAGCAAATCATACACTTGATTACCAGAAGAAAGCATTGCCCCCCAAACACACACACTTAACATGATCTCATTACAGCTCTCATCACTCATGGCCAGGAAAAGGAAATGAGGGTGGACCCAAAGGAAGTTCAGGGGTGGCCTGGCAATGTGCACAGACTTGCTGCATACTCAGTGTGTGTTATAAGGCCCTGTGGGTAATTAACAGTAATCAGAGGAACCCTTTCCCTGTTTGCAACCTCATAGGACTCCCTCAACTCCAGACTAATGAACTTACACACACACACACACACACACACACACACACACACACACACTTTGAACATTGTGGTTATTATCTGACTTAAATTGCTTATATTGTAACAATAATTATGTATACATAGTTATCCATTTCAGAAATTGCAAACCATGCAGTTCTTCAGAATCTATATCTATAGAAATGTATTTACCAAATGATTCACTGATTAACCAATAAGATCAGCTGGATTAAATCATAAACAAACATGCTACACTGAACAAGAAGAGCAGCCAATGAAAGGTTTGACAGTAATAACATCATGGAAGACAGTTACTGTGAATAAAAAGTTTACATACATGAAACACTTAACACTTCTGTGTTGTAAAAAGGATACTTTGTGAATTGGTGTTTTGTACTAACATAAATGAAAATACACTGAACCATGAAAAAAGTGCATTTTTGATTATCTTTTGTGAGATTAGTAGCATTGTTGTAAGAATGGCTCCATTGTTACTTTAAAGTACTATTGTACTTTAAAGTACATTGTTACTATTTTGTGTGTGTGTGTGTGTGTGTGTGTGTGTACAGATTTGACTATATTTGTGAAGTCAAAATGTCCTTACTATTTAAAAATGTCCTCACTACAGTTTTTTTTTATTCGCTTTGGTACTATTTTCACAAGCAATTGGTACATTTTCAAAACTCTTAGTACTAATATCACAACAGATCATCAAAAGTGCACTTTTTTCAAACATTTCAGCATATTTTCAATTGTCTTAGTACAACACACACAATCGCAAAGTATTCTTTTCACTACACAAAATAATTGTTTCATCTATATCAATGTTTCATTCACAGTAACTGCTTTTCATAACGCTCTTACTATCAAACATTTCATTTGCATGTCTTCTCATTCAGTTTCATACATTTGTCTATTATTTAATCTAACTCATCTTAATGGTTAATCAGTGAATCATTTGGTGCAGCTATAGATATCTA